>JBCNJP010005395.1:27500-48447 GCA_039602395.1 Deinandra increscens subsp. villosa
GATCAGGACCACGCCGGACGTAGGGGTGTTAATCGGGTCAACCCGATCGGGTTTCGGGTTATTAGGGTCGGGTTAATCGGGTTTTTCAAATAAAAAATCTCACCCGCAACCCGACCCTTTTAAGGTTCGGGTTAGTAGGGTTCGGGTTAGTCGGGTTACGGGTTAGTAGGGTCGGGCTTAGTCGGGTTAGTCGGGTTTTATATATAAACATAAGTTATGTGTTACACAATCACTTAAAAAATCATAATACATGTATCTTATGAAAAATTCAACGATTTTAATATATAAATTATTATAGTCTAGTATCTACTTTGTGTAAATTTTTAATGTATAAAATATAGGTTATAACTATTTTGTGTACATTTTACCAATTACCACTTAGATTACACTTTAATATAATGGATTTACTTTATAAATAATAAAAAAGAAATTGATTCTCTCTGATATTAATCACTGTTGCTCATATTTTTATTTTCTTTTTATGGAGTGTAAGAGAAATATAGAATTAGCAATCAAATCATTAGAACCATGATCATTGTTAAAAATAGTTTAATATTTCGAACGAACAAAAACAGAAAGAAATTTAAAACATAGCAAACACGACGGGTTAAACTGTAATATATCTTATCCACCACTTATAACTATTCGGGTTATTCGGGTCAACCCGAAACCCGATTTTTTATAAAAATTCAACCCGAAACCCGACCCTAACTACAATTCGGGTATGTCGGGTTAACCCGATTAACCCGATTAAGCATTTTAGACCCTATTAGACCCGAACCTAATTGCTTTATTCGGGTTCGGGTTGGGTCGGGTTAATCGGGTTCGGGTATTTTCGACACCCCTTACTGCAATTTGTCTCTCTTACTATGTCATGATTGGCATATGAATAAAAGTTTTTATTTCCGCTGCTTTAGTTATTGTTGATACATAGTCCTGATCGTCATGTGAAGTATTGAATATAAGACAAAGCGTACAAGATTGCTGAGGTCCGAACTCCCAGCGAACCTGGAGTTCGGACAGGTCCGAACTTATGGCCGAACTTGAGGTTCGGCCAGTCGTATTTCAGCCTTATAAATAGTTGCGTCTTGTATTGTAATAGTAACGATTTAAGCTTCCGTGTCATATTCTCTAAGTGTACTCTGTGGTTCTCTCAGTGGTTAATGCAAGTCTTTTGTATTTATTCTCTACGTTTTACTTGTTTTACATTGATTTCTATACGACTAAGTAGAAGATCCATACGCTCACGCACTTTCAGTTATCTCTGTTGTACCTTGTGTTCATGAGTAAATCCGATGCGTGACCGCTCCTAGGGCCAAGTCTGGGAGTGGGCGTCACAGATACATGCAACGAAAAATAAATACGGTTGATATAAATGCATTACAAATTCATAACTAAATAGACAAGACTTAAGGGCATAACGTCTATGAGACACAATGCTATGAAGTGTCCCAAAAGGATGCTAGTAACGACATAAATACCAACTAAGCCAAAAAGACGTCCTATCCTGAGTTCCAACACATTAGAAATCTACCGATCAAGAAATACATGCTAAAACGAGTCCATATAAAGCTAGTGATAACATGAGTTTATACAAAACATAGTTTTCATGGACCACAAGATTTTCAGAACGGCTACCATTACTTAAAACAATATCAAATACACTTACTATTTACCATGAGCTCCTATAACCTAAGCTTAACTAATGGGAGAACTGCCCCATCCGAATGTCTTGTCTCAAATATTGCAATACATATGAACAATTTTGCACGCGTGTAACAATACGGTAGGTGGTTAGAGCGACTAACCACATGCTGGGGTGTCAACCCAAATATATCTATTCAGAACTTTCACACTTCTGAACGATAAAGTAACGGTACAAGATAAGGACTTAGGGGCTGTTTGGTTGATGCTATATAGCATCTTAATGGGATAAAATGTCTTTTTAAAAAATGTCTTAATCGGAAAGACTGTTTGGTTGAGGAAAAATGTCTTACCGAATTAGACATTTTTAACTTAATCATCCAGCCCAAAATATCATCCTTTATCATTCAGCAAAACACAAAGATAACCAAAAAAAAAAACGCGATGCTTCCTTCCCTGGTTCTCCTCCCCTGAAGCGACCTCCGCCCCCCTGCCTCCGCGTCGCCGCCTCCGCGCCGCCCGTCGGCGCTCCTCCTTCACCGCATCTTCCTCCTACGACGCCTCTCCTCCGTCCGCATCATCCTCTCCGTCCGCATTCTCCTCTGCTTGCGCCGCCCCCTTCTCAAAAAAGGTAAACCCTAACTTTTTTTTTACTTAAATATCGTTTGATTATCCATGTGTTTGATGATATCATTGCTTTTGTATGGATTATATCACTGATTTGCTACACATGAATGTGTTTATGTTTGATTTTTGTTAGAGAACCCTATTTAGGGTTTATACATGAATCTGTTTATTGTGGGGTGTTTATTGAGGGTTGTTCATACATGAATCTGTTTATTGAGGGTTGTTTTAAGGGCTGTTTTTTTAGGGCTGTTCATACAAGGGCTGTTTTTTTTAATGGTATATGTAGGTTAATTTGTGTAGTTATATGGATGAATTGATTATATATCTTTGATGTTCTTTTTGGTTGATGATAGATGCTTAATTCTTCTAAAGAAATGGTACAAAAGAGGGTTAGGGCTAGTTGGACGCCGGTTGTTGACAAAACTTTTTTAGAAGCATGTATTCATGAAGTCACAATTCATGGGCGTGATGGGTTCAAACCAGTTTCATGGAGGGCTATGGCAGAGAAATTGAAAAATGAACATACTTTTGTAGTGGACCAAAAAAAATGAGAAATCACTATGATTACTTGAAAGGAAAGTATACAGCGTGGTCAAAGCTTAAGAACAAAACCGAGGGGGGAAGTGATACTACGTCCGCTCACGACATGGAATGGGGCTCGCAAGGCGTTGAGTATATGGCTATTTTGCGTGACAATATAGCTTCTCAAATGATGCAAAATGAATAAGCTGTATTTGTATTTTTACTATGTTTTCATGAATCATTAAGCATGTTTGTTTTATTTGGATACTATATGATGGTTTGAGTTTATTTTTTTCTTTAATAATTATTTATCATTTATTATTCTGCTCAAACAGATAATTAAAAATAGTTATTCTATACAGTCATTCAGATTTCCAAGCAAACAGCACATAATGATTCAGCACCTTACTGATTCAGCACTTCTTTGCCATACAGACAGCTTATTCATTCAGTACCAAATGAAACAGACGAACCAAACAGCACCTTAATGAGATAATAAGAACACTCATGTAATACGTAATAAATCAAGTACTTATGTCCTAACTCAAGAGCATGTATTCTTCCCCAAAATATTTTAAAAACAATTTATAAGAGGGGATTTGAAACTCACCAGAATACAGTTGGTAAAAGTGCAACAATAGGAAATGACCTTGACTTAGACGTGTCCTGTACAAAAATATACAACAATAAGGCCCTACAGTATAATACATATATTTTACGTGGTTCATCCAACTAGAGTACGTTTTCCAACCCATACTAGTTGTGATAATAGTTCATTTAGAAAAAAAGTACATTGTTTATGATTATATTTTAATACAAAAAATAAAAGCTTGAAGGGTAGATATCATGACATCCCATAATATCAGAGAACTCATCTTAAGGCAACATGCATATTAAACTTATTGTTAAATAATGATATTTACCAAAACGTCATGAATCTATATAGCGGTTTTCCGTTTATCCACACGTAAATTAGCATTTCAAAACATCATTATTTATATAATAATACATACAACACATTTGTCAACTTGCATATACATGGTCACTTACAAAATACCAGTGTTGCAAAAGTCGCCGGAGTCGGCTGCGGAATCTCCGGAGAATCAAAAGTCGGTGCTCCTCCGCCGCGATTTCTGAAAATCGTTCTAAAAATCGTTGACCAAGTCAACAACTTTAAATTTTGCGTTTTTAACCTTATTTCCTTGCCAAGTTGACGCTTTTGAACTTTGCCGGAGGAAATCGCCGGAGAAAGCAAGCAGGGGGGACGGGATTTATTTTCTCGTGAAGAGAAGAGAGAAATTAGGGGAGTGACGGCTGTGATTGAGTTTGCAAACTTAAACCCTATCAACTATAGAAAAGTTACAACTATAACCCTTTTATCCTAAAAAATATTTAACTATCATCCTTTTACCTAAAAAATATCTAACTATCACCCTTTTACTTAAATAAAATCTAATTGGCCTAATAAAACTCTTAAAACTTCTAAAAATATTTCCATATTTTATTAAACTTTTGGTATGTTTGTTATTTAAACAACATTTATGTTTAATTATATAATTATATATATAATTTTTATATATTTTTATTTTTATATAATAAAAGTCCGATCCGACTATTTCCGATTCCTCCCCGAGGAATCCGAGGAATCCTTCCAAGGACACTAGCCGCCTCGACTCCGACTTCCGACTTCCGCAACCTTGCAAAATACATATCTTACATCAAATACGCAAATAAATCATACATGATTATTTGTGATGTAATTATTCCATATCATTCATGTGACATCCTGGCCCTTCGGGTGGGATCCGAGCCTTAAAAACGGATAAAACTGATAAAACTGACAAACCGGGGGATGCATATATAGGCGTAGTATGTCAATTAAGTTATTAGAAGAGTCTAGTAGCCTTAAAACACTTCACAAACATCACACACAAATTAGAGTCTCGAAACATTGGTGATAAACTGCAAACTACTAAGTATCGTCAATTATGCTGCATATTTTTTAGCAGAAACCCTAATTGCTCCTATTTAAGCACACTTAGCCTCCATTTTCTCACTTGTGCACCTCAAGAACGTCCCATCAGCTCTCTTCACGACTCTAAGTCATTCCTTACTCAAAATCCATCAAGTTTCTTGCTTTTCTTTAAGATTCAAGCCCCGATATCATCCTTGATCATTCCATATTCATTCGGTATGTGTTTCTTCTTGTTTTGCTTGTTTGAAAACAATGCAGTTAATATGGCCCAAAATCAAATAGCGGTCGAGGACTGCTATATGAGATATAGGTTATCACGGTGATATAACAGTGGGATAGCGGTAATTTAAAAATATATATATATATATATATACACATATATTTATATATAAGAAACATAAAACACCAAAATATTAATAGTAATATTAAATATCAATACTCCAAAGTGTTTGTAGGGTTTACAGATGCATGTGAAGATGGTTTCATATGACATTGGTCGGAAGCTAGAAGAAATTAATGCAGCCCTAAACCTTCTTAACCGCTATAGCGCCGCTATATGAGACCGATATTGGTGCTATATCGGCCGCTATGACCGATAAATGCGGAACCGATATTTTAACTGCTATATGAGACAGATATTTTGTATAGGGTCCGCTATCTGCTATAGCACCGCTATAACACCGCTATTAACTGCATAGTTTGAAAGTTGTCAAAATCCAAGCTTTATGTTAGATCTAGGGCTGATTTGTAATGATATGATGATATCATGAGTAGATCTAGTGTTTGTGATGATAAAGTTTGCATCTTTGGATAATAATGTCACTCCCCACCCCGCCGCGCCCTGCCAGGTGCGGGGGAGAGGATAGTGGGACCGGCCGTCCATATCAGAACACGCGGAAGCAAACAGATATATGCAATATCACAAGGTCAACTCACACAAAAGGACGACCCGTCTAATACAAAATCAAACACAAACCAAAATGGACTTAAATACATCAAGTCTTAGGTATTACACATCATTCTAGGCCCAGGCAGAACCTAAGGCTACCAGCACAGTCAAATGAAAAACAAACAAACAACATAAGATAGTCATGACTGGGAACTAATCCCAAAATCAGCAAAATCAACCCCAACGGGTACAAAACCCAATTCGTCCCTAACATCTAAACGTGACATCCACCCAAAGCTTTACTTACCTGCACATGAACCAAAAATACGTCAACAACAAAAGTTGTTGGTGAGTCGTAGCGCATTTGACTCAAAGTAAGTTTCCACAAATCAAGTAACAACATTGTGCCTGTTATAAATTCCTATGGTTAAACCAGCACACCGTGGGTACGAACCTATGGCCGCGCGCCTCCCTTTGTGGACTAGGCATATACGCCATCACCCGACCCCTAATAGGTCCAACAAGCGGGTATGAGACACCTTGATCTACCTCTGCAACTATATTGGTGCAATATATGTCTTTGTGGCCTAACACTCGGGCCCAAATTAACCATACTAATCAACATGAACGTCTCGTAACATGCGAGTTTAAATTTATAACACAGTAACAAATACCTAAGCACAATAACAAACAAACAAGTTAAAGTAGGAGAAAAACTATCAACTCACAAATATCAAATGGTGGATCAAACAAGCGTCACAGGGCACGAGAATCCAAACATCCAAGTGTATCACAGTGGCAAGTCTATTATAATGATATATGTATAATTATATCTGATGTGTTGCAAACACATCTCATTTTCCGTGTCTTTTCTTTATATATTTAAGTCAATTTGAGTCGGTTTTCATCGGTTTTAGTTTGTTTTAGTAAAGTTTGAGTCTGTGAGTCTTTACTTAGGTTCTGTGTGCTTTTGTAGGTGTTTATTGCACTCCCGAGGCTAACAAAGTGAAGCGATGAAAGAAGGAGCAAAACAAGAAAAATAATGAAGCGCTGAAAAGAATGGACTAGGCGCATCGCCTAGTCCCAAGATCATCTTACGTGATACACGAAAAGAGAGGAAGTCAACGGGGGTCTAAGTCGGTTTGACCGACTAAATTGTCGTGTAATGAGCCCCAGGCGTATCGCCTAGGGGCTTCACATTCTTACGCGATAAGCGTGGAAGTCTAAAACCCGCAGAAAGAGGTTTCGGCCTTTAAAATCAAATGTTACGGTTTCATTCGATATTGGATGACTGGCAGACGAATTCAGAGGTTCCAAGGGGCGATTTTGAGAAGAGAGAAGGCTAGGAATTCAGGAGAAACCAACGGTGGATCGAATCCTCATCCCAAATCATTAACCGGTTCACCAATTTCTTTTCTCATCTTTATCAATTTCTAGACTTGATCATGTTAGAGTTTAAAGACGTAATTTTTATGATGAATTCTCAGTTTGACATGATTGTTGGCTAGATTTGTAGAGCCACCTAGACTCATTATGATGACAATTCATTATTGATGACTTTGATTTGGTTCTGATTAATTGATTGATGTTGCAATTCTATTCCATTCCATTAGTTTTCTGTGATGATGCATATGTATACTAGAATTGGATTACTACTTGTTAATTGAACCTTGCTTTTCTTGCGGATGTCTTCCGGTTTGGGTAAAGTAGTTGACTTGTAGGTTATGCTTGCAAATTAATGTGATTGCTTGATTGTGGTCATAGGTTTTGTTGGTAATTAGTTATTTGAGTCTCGTGTGCTGCCTTCTAAATAACCTTAAAAGGGTGATAGCTGTCGGGTAGTCGGGTTGGTAAATTGTCTAGGGTTGAATTGTCCCACAAGGAAATTCGCTAGGTTAGTTTTCTAAGTTGCTATTCCGAGTCATTCGCAGTTGATTAGTGGTAGCTCCTTCTAGGCTAGGGTGTCTAAGATTGTTTCAAGGACGGTTAGGTTTAGTTGAGATCAGCGTACCCAAAAGGTGAACTTATGTTCGAGCGTTAGAATTGTCGTCTAGGAAAGACTTAAAAGGTGAACTAGCCACCATCAGATTAATCATAGCCTATTGAAGTTGTCGTTAGTGACTAGGATTCCGAGTCTAGGTGGTATCTTTCTCTGACTTGAAGGTTGTTCCAAAGTTCCTCGCTTTCCGTTTGTTAGTTGAGTTAGTTAGTTAATTAGTAAATTAATTCCTAAATTCCAACAAAAACCCAAATTCAAATTCTCAATTTTCCATTCTTAGGTCTAGGTTAAGTCTTGTCTAGAATAGTGTCCTAGGTTCGATATCCGGTCTTACCTTAGCTAGGCTACAATCCGACAGGTTCACTGCCTTAGGTTCGGTTCAGTTTAGGTTGTTTCGGTAAAATTAGGTGTGTCTTAGGTCTAGGTTTTAGTATTTATTTTAGTAGTATTTTTAGTGTCGTTTCGAGCACATTAAATTTTTGGCGCCGTTGCCGGGGACACTTGGCAATAGCAAGATTAACTTAGGCCGTTGTTAGGAAATTGAGTTTTTTAGGTTTTTCCGTGTCTAGAGTCTAGATTTTTAGGTTTTTAATTTTCTAGTTTTTATTTTTATTTTTCTTCCGTTTTATGCCACACACCCATTCGCGAGGTCCACCTGAGCTTACACCACTTTCTGATCCCGACAAGGACATTCGTGAACGGTTCCGCGTACTTCGGACGGAACTCGAGGCGTTCATTCTTTCCACAACTCACTCCAAACCATCCACTTCCACACAAATCACACGCGACACTAAATCCATCCCATTTCCTGATCTCACCACCATGGCGTCCCGTCGCACCGTCCACGAGCAAGCCATCGTCGGAGTCAACGACGCTCGGTTTGCAATCGCTCCAACAAACATTGCCAACACCACTAATTGGCAAGTTCCGTCTCACGTCATAAATGCGCTCACCAATTCTATCCAATTCCATGGACGTGAAGACGAAGATGCACCGATGCATGTCTCGCGTTTCATTCGAATCTGCAACACGTTCGGACTCACGGGAGTCATGAACGATACTATCTATCTACGTATGTTTCCGTTTTCCCTTACCTCTCGAGCCGCCGAGTGGCTCGAGACGCTTCCGCCAAATTCGATCTCCACCTGGGACGATCTGAAATCCAAATTCCTGAAGAAATATCATCCTCCAGCCAAGGCTGCACGTACTCAGGAGGAAATCCACTCCTTCAGGATGGACCCAATGAGCCTTATTCGGTTGCTTATGAGAGATTCAATACCCTTCTGAGTAGATGTCTGTAACACGGGTTGACGGACTAGGCGATCATAGAAAAGTTCTACAATGGACTTCCTTATTCTGTTCAGAAGGATTTTAATATTTCGGCTGGAGGGCATATGATGGAGAAGCTAAGTATTGAGGAATGCAGACAGTTATTTGAGAGCTTCGCACTTGTTGAACAACAAACACCCAGAGATCGGAGAGCCACCTTGGCCCCGACTAGATCACTCGCACCTTCTACATCTACCCGAAGTGTCAGTCACATTGGCTCAGAGAACATGACGCCTAAGGAGTTGGAGAACATTTATAAAGCTCTAGAAGAAATTAAACTCCATATCAAAGCCAAATATGAGCTGTGTAGAGGCAATCACGATACCCGAGACTGCCCGCTTGCTCCCGCTGAGCAGGTTGACTATACTAGAAACCGAAACCAGTTCGGTAATTCTTTCCAGTCTGGGTGGAGGAGTGGCCAAAATTCAGGATGGCGAGAGGGAGGAAAACCATCAGGGTTTCAACTGAGGAATAACTATGGTGGAGGAGATGACGGGTCTAGTTTGAAGGAGATGAGTGAGCTTATAGCTAACCAGACCCAGATCCTGGCGCAGATGAACGCGAAAGATGAGGCTACACAGAAGAAGCTTGCGGAGCATAACACGCTATTACGAAATCAACATGCTTCTTTCTTAGATTTGCAGCGTTCTATAGGAGATATCGCGAAGCAGCTCAAGGAGCTAAATTCCCGCGGGGGTCAGTTTTCCAGTAGTACTTACAGAAACCCCCAACGCTAATGTCAATGCCATCACTACAAGAAGCAGAAGAGTAGTTGAGGGACTATCACCGGCGGTCGTTGAGGAGGAGCCGGTTGATGAGGAATTAGAGCTAGAGACGCCTGACGGGAGGGTGCATCCGAGCGTGATGCCAACAAGTACCGCACCAAACGTCGAGGCTGAGGAAGTGAAGAAGCCGCCGGCTGGAGAGAATCCGATGAAGTGGGAGGCGGCGAAGGAGAAGAAGAGGGTCCAATTTGCACCTCAACTGATTACAGATGAGGACTTGAAGCGTGTGCCCTATCCCACGATATTAATTCAACAGAAGAATGCATAGGAGTACGGTCAGTTTCTTGATATTCTTAAGCAACTTAGGATCACATTACCATTTACTGAAGTTTTGAATAAAATGCCTAAGTATGCAAAATTCTTGAAAGATATGTTAAGTAATAAAGAAATAAACTTGAAGCTTTATCTGATATAACTCTTGATGCAAATTGTTCAGCTGTGTTTCAGAATAAATTACCCAAGAAATTAAACGATCCGGGGATTTTTACAATTCCTTGCATTTTTTTGTAGTTCTTCTGTTACGTATGCTTTAGCTGATCTAGGTGCCTTGATAAATGTCATGCCTTATTCTGTGTTTAAGCACTTAGGTTTAGGAGAGCTAGCACCCACTTGCCTGAACATATCTTTAGCTGACAAATCTGTAGTGAGACCCAAAGGTATAGTGGAAAATGTGCTTGTGAAAGTTGATAAGTTTTTATTCGCTATAGATTTTGTGGTAGTTGATAGCGATTATGACCCTAGATGCCCTTTAATTCTAGGTAGGCCTTTTCTTAGGACTGCCCATGCTTTAGTGGATGTTTTTGAGGGTACCATAGAGTGTTATGTTTAGGGTATGTAGACAGGAGGATAGTGGAACCAAATTGGTATGTTTACTAGGTACATTCATGTCCTTCATAGACTTGGTGGTGGTGGCTAAACGGTTAGAGGATGAAGAGATTGAGAAGAATGAGTGTGGGGAGAACTCCGGGGGTTTGATTGAAAAAGTTGAAAATTTTAACCCATCAGGAGGACTCGGTGAGGTAGAGAGTGAGAAAGTAGTTGAATTAGAGGAGATAGTTGAGAGTGAGGTGTTGGTAGAGCCTAAGTGTGGGGAAGACTCCGGGGAAGATGTGATAGTTGATGAAGTGTTAAGTCACCGTTAGGAGAACCCGGAGGGTTGGTGAGTGTGGATAGTTAATTGGTAGTTGAGAAGGTAGTTAGAAGGGTCACCCTTGGTGATCTAGGTGTTTTAAATGATGATATAGAGTTTAGACCAAGTGTGGGGAAGTTGGTGATAATTAATAGTGGCCATGACCCGAAATTGAGCTTTCTAGGTAAAATTTGATTTCTTCCGGGTAGATACAAGCATCGGAAGGGTAAAATGTTGTTAGGATTGGTAAATTTTGGTGCTTTAGGGGATAGGAAGTTAGTTGGTAGTTTGCAGGATGAGAATCGGGGACAGGCTGGTAGCTTTGCAGTTAAGGATGTGAAATCAAAGCCTTTGGATGTTTTGGGAGGTTGTTTCTTTGTTCTGTGCTAAATGATCAAGTGCCCGGGTTGTATATTTTGTAAATGTGTCTTTTATTTTCTGCAATTTTTGGTTTTCGTGTTTTTGCGTCTTGCGGTTTTGTGTGTTTTTCGGTGTTTGCAGGAGATTCGAGAGGCTCACGATCATTGGGATGAGATGAGAAAGTGTCAGGTATGATTCATAGGTCTTGAGTGCAGGTCTTGGCTGGAAATTTCGACCAAAGGAGCTGGTGGGAGCAAAAGAGATAGAAAATTTTTGAGGCCAAAAGTCGGAAATTCCCTGGAAATATCGTTCCAGGTGTATCGCCTGGAACGGTGGAAGGAGTAGGCGATACGCTAGGAGTAGCAGCGAACCGCCGGTTCGTTCATCTTCTCGCGGTACGCTAGCTGTGGCTGGATTTCATCGCGATACGCGACATAGGGACATAGGAGTAGCTGTGGCTGGATTTCATCGCGATTCGAGAGGCTCACGATCATTGGGATGAGATGAGAAAATGTCAGGTATGATTCACAGGTCTTGAGTGCAGGTCTTGGCTGGAAATTTCGACCAAAGGAGTTGGTGGGAGCAAAAGAGATAGAAAATTTTTGAGGCCAAAAGTCGAAAATTCCCTGGAAATATCGTTCCAGGCGTATCGCCTGGAACAGAGGAAGGAGTAGGCGATACGCTAGGAGTAGCAGCGAACCGCCGGTTCGTTCATCTTCTCGCGGTACGCGAGCTGTGGCTGGATTTCATCGCGATACGCGACATAGGGGCAAAGCAGGAAAGTTTTGAATTTTTTAGTTTATTTTGTTGGATCTGGTTTGTGAGTTCTCTTTTTTCAAGGTGAATACCATTTCACTTTAATTTTTATTTTGTTTTTATTTCGTCCTTAGTTTACACTTTTGTGACTTTTTATTTTCGTATTCGTTACTAATGTTTTGGTCGAGTTGAGTCGTTTGTGTTTTGGTGTCTTGCAGGTTCGATGATGTTCACATGTTGAAGATCATGGAATTCAGTGGAGGACCTGCGGTTACGAGCTCGCTTGCCATTAATCAAAATTAATAACCAGGGGAGTCCGTTCCAGTTTATTTTTCGTTGCAATTTTTTTTTTGTCGTGTGTTTATTTTTATTTCTGCTTTATTTTATTCTCATTCCACATTGAGGGCAATGTGTGATTTAAGTGTGGGGATGGAAGACTTGCGTCTTGAGTCAGTTTTTTTTATTTTATTTTTATTTTTTTAATAAAAAAAGTGTTCAAAAATGTCTGAGAATCTGGCTGCAATTAAATGGGAAATGATAGAACATCGGGATTTGGCTTTCTAATAATGTGCTTAAAGAAATAATAAAAGTTGAAAACACTCTTGGTTAGTGATGTATTGGTAGGCCCAGCTGAGTTAGTAAGACATAATTATCCCATTGTGTTTATTGTTGTATAAATATGTAATTAATCAGTCTGTTAGTGGGTTCCCATTTTAGGAGTGATAGGAATACTGAAACTGATGATTATGAGGAAAGAGAGCACTTTAGGCTAGATACTTATATGTCCTTATAATAACCTGGAACACCAATGCGGTGGCGCCCCATCTTTCCATCGTGAGCATATTAGGTAATAAAATTGGTTAATACTTTTAGAGTGAAGGGACAAAATACTCATGTACAAACTGGGGATAGTATCTTGCAGCAGCGTGCTTCTGATGATGTTCTGGATCTCGCGGGCAAAAAACTCACGTACGATTTTGGGGATAGCATTCGCAAAAGAATGCCTCTGATAATGCTCGTTGGTAATCTTAGTTAAAATTAACCAATGATTAATAAAAAAGAGAGAGAAAATGAAAAAATAATATAAAAAGAAAAAAATATAGTAGACCAGCGAATAAATGCTCAATAGTTTCACATTCCATCCAATTCCATCATTCTTTAGACATCTTCGTATCTAACTTAAAGGGGGTGGAGAAAATCTAAAAGTTAAATCCTTATTAACCTTTACTTGGACTGAATATGATTTGGGATTAGGTTGAACTTGATCTTTCTAGAGTGGGACACATAGGCAGACTGAACTATATCCGGTAAATTATAAACACCTTGGGGGCTCAAAGGTCAGTGGTTGAGTTTAATCGGATCGAAATATCGATAATTGCTACTGGGATGTAAGTATGCTAATAGAAAAAATAAACCAATGAGAATTAATAAGTTAGAGGTTGAGTCCTGATTATGATTCCATTGCAATGTTTTTCGAGGACGAAAAAGAGTTAGTGTGGGGATGTTTGATGTGTTGCAAACACATCTCATTTTCCGTGCCTTTTCTTTATATATTTGAGTCAATTTGAGTCGGTTTTCATCGGTTTTAGTTTGTTTTAGTAAAGTTTGAGTCTGTGAGTCTTTACTTAGGTTCTGTGTGCTTTTGTAGGTGTTTATTGCACTCCCAAGGCTAACAAAGTGAAGCGATGAAAGAAGGAGCAAAACAAGAAAAATAATGAAGCGCTGAAAAGAATGGACTAGGCGTATCGCCTAGTCCCAAGATCATCTTACGTGATACACGAAAAGAGAGGAAGTCAACGGGGGTCTAAGTCAGTTTGACCGACTAAATTGTCGTGTAATGAGCCCCAGGCGTATCGCCTAGGGGCTTCACATTCTTACGCGATAAGCGTGGAAGTTTAAAACCCGCAGAAAGAGGTTTCGGCCTTTAAAATCAAATGTTAGGGTTTCATTCGATATTGGATGACTGGCAGACGAATTCAGAGGTTCCAAGGGGCGATTTTGAGAAGAGAGAAGGCTAGGAATTCAGGAGAAACCAACGGTGGATCGAATCCTCATCCCAAATCATTAACCGGTTCACCAATTTCTTTTCTTATCTTTATCAATTTCTAGACTTGATCATGTTAGAATTTAAAGACGTAATTTTTATGATGAATTCTCAGTTTGACATGATTGTTGGCTAGATTTGTAGAGCCACGTAGACTCATTACGATGACAATTCATTATTGATGACTTTGATTTGGTTTTGATTAATTGATTGATGTTGCAATTCTATTCCATTCCATTAGTTTTCTGTGATGATGCATATGTATACTAGAATTGGATTCCTACTTGTTAATTGAACCTTGCTTTTCTTGCGGATGTCTTCTGGTTTGGGTAAGGTAGTTGACTTGTAGGTTATGCTTGCAAATTAATGTGATTGCTTGATTGTGGTCATAGGTTTAGTTGGTATTTAGTTATTTGAGTCTCGTGTGCTGCCTTCCAAATAACATTAAAAGGGTGATAGCTGTCGGGTAGTCGGGTTGGTAAATTGTCTAGGGTTGAATTGTCCCACAAGGAAATTCCCTAGGTTAGTTTTCTAAGTCGCTATTCCGAGTCATTCGCAGTTGATTAGTGGTAGCTCTTTCTAGCCTAGGGTGTCTAAGATTGTTTCAAGGATGGTTAGGTTTAGTTGAGATAGGACGTACCCAAAAGGTGAACTTTTGTTCGAGCGTTAGAATTGTCGTCTAGGAAGGACTTAAAAGGTGAGCTAGCCACCATCAGATCAATCATAGCCGATTGAAGTTGTCGTTAATGACTAGGATTCCGAGTCTAGGTGGTATCTTTCTCTGACTTGAAGGTTGTTCCAAAGTTCCTCGCTTTCCGTTTGTTAGTTGAGTTAGTTAGTTAATTAGTTAAATTAATTCCTAAATTCCAACAAAAACCCAAATTCAAATTCTCAATTTTCCATTCTTAGGTCTAGGTTAAGTCTTGTCTAGAATAGTGTCCTAGGTTCGATATCTGGTCTTACCTTAGCTAGGCTACAATCCGACAGGTTCACTGCCTTAGGGTTCGGCTCGGTTTAGGATGTTTCGGTAAAATTAGGTGTGTCTTAGGTCTAGGTTTTAGTATTTATTTTAGTACTATTTTTAGTTTCGTTCCGAGGACATCAATATCAGAACCTATCCGCAAATAAAAATGCTAAACCAATTGGTAGCAACAATCCAGCAACAAACGGGAGGTTTAACAACACTCCTGGGAACATACCGAGCGAACAACAAACACCTGACGAGATCATAGGGCCCCAACCGGGAAGTACAATATCATTAGAGGACACCATTATGCCCGTACTTGTATAAATAATTAAACCGGGTTGCTCGATTGTAAGGGAATAATTTGTGGCTTATGTATTAAATCATCACCTGGCAGACTATTTTGAAGGCCTATGTGATAGAATAGGTGTAAAATAGTTGGGTTTTCATTGTACTGGCTCAATTGGCCATTTTGGACATGTTTGGGCCCAATTAGATAGAGTTTAAGGGAGTTTAATGGGCCTGTTTAGTCAAATCCGAAAATTAGGTTTAGGATTTGTTTATCTATATAAACAAATCCCAATACTCATATTAGGGGTTGGTCAGTTGAGAGAGATACAAGGGGGCTTTTCGGATTCTACTGATCTGTGTACTAAAAGATTATTAATCGTGTGCACTTCATTCCAGGTTTTTATTGTTTAATTATTGTGTTCATTGATTTCTATTTCTCGCATCTTGAATCACTCGATTGACTGGATTCCGCACGCTCAATCGAGTAGTGATATCGTGTTAAGAACCGTATTCGGGACTTACAATGATATTTCCCAAGACACAAAACAAACAAAATCACTAATTCTGGTCACAGAGTCGATGCGGGCCGCAAAGGGTTACTGGCCAAGCGACGCACCCCGCATCGGTTCAGAAGTACCCGGCTGATTTCTAGCGGTGATGCGGGCTGCGACAGGGTCATCCGAAGGCGATGCACCCCGCAACGACTATTTTGTCTTTTAGTGACATATTGCCATTTTTCAGTTTGGACTTGTTTCGACAAAGGGGTTTTGTCCCAAACATTCCCAGTAGCTAAATATCAAGAATTTAGGCACTGAGGGCCTATCCAACCAAAGTTACAAGTCCCGGTTTTGTCCCAAATTTACCTGAAATCATATTGCATGTGGGTTTGACCAATTTCAATCAATCCAACACTTTGGTTTCCACCTATGGACTGATTCTAACTCAGATTTAGGGCCCAGAGCCACTGAGATCATCTAGGTGTCATTAACCCATTTCAAAAAGTCCAAAATACTCGGTTTCGGGTCCAAACACTAAAATACAACAATGGGTCTCCACCCCCAATGACCAAATCCTCATCTTGTGACATTTCTGCCACTGAGGCTGTCGGGTTTCCCTGACCACAACTCATATTTTCAATCTAAACCCGAGATAATAACATGCATGCATTAACTAGTTGTATCTTATGTAACAAAGCTTGTACTAAGGCAAATCCAAGCGGGTCTTTACTATCTCAGCCTCCTAGAAAACTCCAAATGCTATATCATTTCTTACATGCATCATCAAACTCAGTTTTAGAGGTGGGTTTGTCCAAAATCCTGATCAAACGCAAAACCAAACATATACTAACCTTGGTTCACCACAAGAGCACTCCCGTAAGCTTTATATCACTCTTGATTGGACATGCATCAACATCTGGAGCATCAACGACTACTAATCAGTAGTGAACTCAAAAGAAACCAAGCTTGAAATGATGAAATGGAAGAACAAGGAGCTTACCCGAGCTTCGTGGAACTTGTTTTGGCTTGAGATTTGTTGCTAGAACCTCAAACTGGCTGGAAATGGCCTCCACATAGGAAATAGGGATGAGAGAGTGGAGTTCTCTAAGTTGTAGTGTGAGAAATGAGCAGAAATGTGAAGAAAACTCGTTTTTATAGATCTGGGATCGATGCGGGCCGCAAGGGATTACTTCAGGAGGCGATATGCCCCGTATCGCCATCAGGATATTTCGCGGATCTTTTTCGGGTAGCGCATCTGACCCGGCGACCCGCTACTTGATGCGGGCTACATCGCTTCAAAAGGAACATGACGCACCCCGCATCACTCCAGAAAAAAATTTCCCCTTTTATTTTTCTTGTAAAATCCAATCCAATTCTCGAGGTTTATCCAGGGATGTTACAAAAAATGTGACTTTTATGCAAGATATGATGATCTATGCTATATTTGGGGTTTTGCATGGTTATACATGGTTGCATGTGGATAAAGATTAAAGATTGATGATATATGTTCAAAATGTTTGATAATGATAGATCTAGGGTTGTTGTGCATTAAAGTTGGTAACATTACGTGAGATCTATGATAAAAATCCAATTTCGGTAGTCATGCATGCTAGATCTTGAATAAAGGTACTTGATTTGTGTTAGATCTACAATAAAGTTGTTTAATCTAGGTTAATGGATGCATGATAGTCTATGAAGTTGCCAACTTGATGTCAGATTGTATGTGGATTAATTTATAAAAATCATTTACGTGAAATTATCATGTAAATGGCTTGTTAGGTCAAGATGGCATTCATGCATGTGGTTAGGGACTCCACATGAAACCGGAACGCGCGTATATAGGCGTAGTATGCCAACTAAGGTATTAGAAGAGTCTAGTAGCCATAAAACAATACACAAGTATCACACACAAGTCGGAGTCTCAAAATATTGCTGATTAATTGAAAATCGGTGAATTATGTGAAAACCGGTACGTAAATTTAATTGCCTAATTGAAAATTATTATATGGCAAGTTGATACTTGATTTTATTGGATTTGATGTGATAAAATTGATGGTGAATTAAAAATGGGAGAAAGCGTTGAAAACAGTGACCAAAAACGCGAAAAAGGACGAAACGGGTTGCGGTCAACAAAAGTCAACATGGCTGCTAGACGGGGAGCTCTAGGCGTATCGCCTAGAGCAACCCAAGGCTCTAGGCGATACGCCTAACCCTACATTTTCAGCAAAACCCTAATTTTTCCCTATTTAAGCATCATTAGCCACCCCTACTCATTCTCATCATCTCCCAACGAATTCTCTGCACTTTTCACATCCCATATCATCTTCATACTCAGTCATCAATAAGATTTGAGCTTTATTGCAAGTTTCAAGCCCCGATTGCATCCTTTATCATCCTACATCATTCGGTATGTGATTTCTTATGTTTTGCTTGTGTTTAAGTTGTCAAGATCCAAGCTTTTTGATGGATCTAGGTCTGATCTATGTTTGTTTGATGATATCTGGTTTGGATCTAGTGCTTGTGATAGAAAAGGTTGAATCTTTTGATAAAAAAATGTGGCTTTTATGCATGATATGATGATATGAGCTAGATCTAGGTTTTTTTTTATGGAAAATCATGCATGCATGTGATTAAAGTTGACACCTTGATAATGGACCTATGTGCTAAATGATAGATCAAGTTATTCTAGGGTCTCTATGATATAAAGTCATGATTTTTACGTAAGATCTATGAGGAAAACTTGATTTCGGTAGCCATGCATGCAAGATCTTGAATAAAGGCACATGATTGTTGTTAGATGTACAATGTGGATGGGTAATCTAGGTTATTGAGTATATGATGATGTATAAAGTTGCAAACTTGATGATCAATTGCATGTAGATTATTTTATAAAAATTATTTACATGAAAATATGGTGAAAATGACCAATTAGGGCAAGATAGCAAGCATGTATGTGATTAGGAATCCTTCTCATGACTTAAAAACATGCTAAATAATAATCTAAGTTGTTTGCATGAGCTAATAATGATGTGTAACCATAAAATTAGCTTACATGGGATAAATATATATTTATCAAGAAATAAATAAGATAGAGAAATGCATGCATATGAACTTGAGGATTGCTTGACTATGTGTTTGCATGTCATAAACCAAATTGACTATGAGTTATACGGGTATACAAGTCCCAAGTCTCCTACCTCGGTTGGAAAGACAAGACTTTGTATGATTGTTCCCTCGATCGTACATCGTATACGCGGTATGACATCGTAAGTAATTGTGATGCATATATGTTTGCCATGTAATGTGTTATACATGTTAGGAAACATATAGAAAATATTAATATGATCACCAATATGTTGTCGAGTCCACTCATCCAATATTCGCGAATTGTTAGGATATTCGGTCAAACACGGTCAATACTTACACAGTTATGTGTCGTAGGTGAAGTCTAGGAGGTCTTCACTACTTCTCGGTGGTTGGTTGATTTGGAATAGCTTATTTGCACCCTAAGGTGAGTTCACGACCCCACTTTTACTATTTAACGCTTTTGAGGGAGAAGACATGTGGTAAACTTTTACGGTTTTCGAACTACTTATTTTATATATACTAGTTTATAAATAGTAGACGAAAGCATGGTTGTAAAACTCTTCCGAGGAGACCGAGTACTCAATGAGTACTCCCCGAGTACTCCCCGCCTACGCCTACAAGTCCCCAAGCACTCCCCCATATTCCCCGAGTACTCCCCTGACTAGGGCGAGTACTCATAAATCCATTCGACCGACTTGAGAGCATGATGTGTGTGGTTTTAGATATCCAAAATGATGATTTTCGGGTCAAATACGTGGGAAATATATGTTAAAATTGTTAAAATTGTTAAAATGTGAACGTTTCTGACAAGTATCATGAGTTACAGGTGAAAACGGGCTTGGCACGAAGAACGAGACGAGAAAACGAAGAAATTTGGGAAAAGTCAAAAAGTCAAAGTTCGGGTCAAAAAGTCAACCAAAAAAGTCAAAGTCAAAATCTGGTCAAAACTGACCCAGGCCGTGAGTTCTAAAGTCACGGCCAAGCCCAGGCCGTGAGTATGCACCAACCAGAGCGTCACAAGTAATCCAGGCCAAGAACTAAAAGTCACGGCCAAGAATAGGAAGTCCCGGCCGTGAGTTCCAAAGTCACGGCCATGCCAGGCCGTAAGTTCCAAAGTCACGGCCAGGCCAGGCCGTGAGTCCCAGAGTCACGGCCATGTCAGGCCGTGAGTTCCAGATCAAGCCCAAAACTCATTTTTGGAAATTTTGAGAATTCGTCCCCTATAAATAGAGGAGCCATTTCCACCATTCAAATCACCTTGGAGAGCAGAGAAGAAGCTAGAGAAAGACCCCGTTGAAGCCTTTGAAGATTCGAAGCATTCGACGCGTCTTGGATTGTCGTTTTTCACCATTTCAAGCTACTCTTTGGTATTGTATTTACATTGAGCCATGAACTATTGTTTAGATCTGATTTGTTTATGTTTAAACATTAACATGGTTGGCTAAACTCATCGTATCGCTTAGGCAAGGCGAATCCAACCATGGTTTGACTTTATAAGTATCGGTTTTTCGTTTACATTTGCATTTATGAAGTAAAAGTTATGATTGCTTTGATTTGGTTGATGAATTGAATTCCTTATTGTATCTAGTCAATCTCTGGTCTTGTGGAACCCTAACCTAGCTTGCAAAGCCTTCTATCGTTAGGGAACTATTGTATAGCCGAACAACAGAACCTGCGGCGTACGCGTGAACTAGAAATAGTCACGATCATCAGGGAAACCCTAGAACTCGATTAGGAGTCCACCATAGAGTTGGAGTGAGAAATCACCTTACCCTTAGCTAGTGGATACCCTTGCCATTGTAAAGTAGTCAAGCATTCACCGATAACTCGGGTCTGTTCCTTCTTAGTCGTGTCTAGGACCTACTAGGTCAACCTATCAACCCAATTGTAACCGCTTCACAACTCTAGGACCGTTAGGGCCAGCCCTATCCTAACCCTTCGACCAGTTGTGAGTTGAGCCACCGATAACTCGGGACCCAGCCTAGGGCACTTCATAAACCGCAACCTTATCAGTACTTCACCATGGACCAATAGTAACCGTGTAGGGCG
>JBCNJP010005396.1:0-11375 GCA_039602395.1 Deinandra increscens subsp. villosa
AACAAAGATACAAAAGAATCATACCAGACCTATGAACTGTAGAACAGGAAGTCTCGGCCGGGCGGGTATCAAGGATGAGCCGGTCCGGCCAAGTAGAGAGTTTCTGGGGAGTTGATGAATTGAGCCGCTCCGGTATGAACGTCTCGGCCACTTCGGTAGGTTAGTCTAAGGTACCTGTCACGAAGGAAGAGTTAGAACATAGGAGGGAGATTGTCCTCCGGCTCAGACTGGGACTGACAGATGCATCATCGCCATCCCAGGTCTACCCTCGTGAGTATAGGATGTGTGTGTGGGGAATTGGGATGTCTACTCTGCCGTGCGGTCAGGAGAGACGTTTTAGTGCCGGAGCTAGTTGTAGTCCGGAGGGATTAAGTGTCCTTCCCCCCAAGTGGTTGGGGGGTATTTATAGTGACTTACCTTTGTCTGATGCGCCATTAATGCTCCTGGCGGCTAACGGTATGGGCGGGCGCAGTAGGTGCGTAGCCTACAGTCCCATTTTGGGTAAAGCGGCGCATGATTGGCTTATGATGTGCCAATCATTGCCTGTCCATGTTACTCGAGGGCGCCGTGCGGCCACCTCGTGTGTGTCGCGTGCCGTTAGAGTGGGTGCTTGGTTCGGCCTAATGAGGGGTAACCTCCGATATTTGGCCGGACCGGACCCACGTCATCAGCCCCCCAGGCCGAAGTGTTGCTGTCATGTAGCGGGGCTTCGGGCTTTCTCTTCTTATTGGGCCTGGATGGGCCGGGCTTCCGGGGCCCCCTGTGTTGGTGCGCGTTGATTGGATGCTGGGCTGGCAACCGTCCCGTCAGGAATGTCAACCGTCGCCCTCTATATAGCCTATATATAGCCGAACGTAACTCCCTTCGGTCATATCGTCTTCTTTCCAAACTTGCTGCCATTCTTGCCGAAAACGCTACCTGCTTTCATACCGCGCGGTACGTTACCCTTTTCATTGTATTTTGATTTCTTACATCATGGCTGAGAGTACTAAGTCCGACATGGACGTTCAATTTAGTTGCCTTACTCCGAAAACCCTTAGCGCTGAGGTAGCGCGGTATGGTATACCTCTAGAACTGCATCCTACTTTGCCGGAGAGAACCCATACTATCCGGGACTGCCCGCCCGGTAAGATTGGGCTTTACCTCCATCACTTCAGTTTCGCTCACCTTCGTCTTCCCTTTACCGTTTTCTTTCGCAACCTCATCAGAGCCCTTCGTGTTGACATTCGGCAGCTTCCCCCCTTGGCCGTCGCGCGGATAACCCAGTTTGAAATTGCCTGCTGGGCGTGCGGGACAAAACCTACCGTTAACCTTTTTAGGCAGTTTTTTCGCCTGAACCACCAGGGGGATTGGTACCTTATAGAGGTCGCCCGCCATGCGGGGGCCGTACGGCTATTCACTCCTCCCACCAGTCTGAAACTTTGGAAGGACAAGTTCTTCTGGGTGGATGACGTTTGCATCGGAAAGATGCATTGGAGAAAGCCGGAGGAGGACCTGGTGCCGTACGACGTGTTCAAGCTTCCTCATGACACGGTTGGCCGTGCGACTTTAATTGCGAATAAAATGCCTCATCGCAAGCAGGCCGAGGAGGTTTTGGTTATGGCTGGCATGAGCCGTAACTGGCTAGGGTTGCTCACCGACCCTTGTTTTAAAATGAATGGGGCCGGTATGGTTCCTTCTTGTTGCTGCTGTTTTGTTCTCTCTTTTTTTTTTTTTGTTGTTGGACCTGTCTAACTTTCTTTTTCTTTGTGCAGAGATGGGTCTCCTGGATTATTTGAAGTTGCCATCTACTCTTGAGGTTGAGCATACGACGAAGCCAGTGCCCGAGGGGCAAGATACTGTTGTGAAGGCTACCGAGGAGAGGAGGTTCACTGATTTTGTTGTGAAGGATGGGGAGAAGGTGATTGCGGGTAAGGATCTGGGCGGTGCTTCCCACACGCTGATTGAAGAGCAGAAAGCCGAACGGCGGCGCAAACTGGCGCAGCAGCAGCGTGCTGATGTGGCAAAGGGTAAGGCCACCGCGCCGTCTGGAGGGGCTTCCAGTAAGAGGAAGAAGGCCTCCTCTAAGGGGCCTTCTAAATCCAAGAAGAGGAAGTCTGGTACGTCCACCTCCCCTGCATTGGTGGACGAATCCTCTGCTGAAGGTTCTCCGGACCCTACTTATAAGGCCGGGGATGAGTCTGAAGAAGATGTGGATATAATCCACAATACCGATTCCGACGTTGAGGGACCGAAGGACGATGCAGGCGGCCGTCCGGGAGGGGATGCGTCCCCTTCGTCCAGCGAAAAGCGCTTCGCCCGCGCGCTCGAAACAGGTGATGACTATATGTCTGACATAGTCGGGCGAAAACTGAAGCCTGGTATGGGCAAAGGTGCCGATGCCATTGCCAAGGCCATGGCTGCCGGCGACATGTCTTCGCCGCGCGGCTCCGAGAAAAATGCGGAGCCCGAGGAGGATAGTGTGTCGGCCGAGGCCGACCCTGACGCCGCTTATGTGCCCGACTGGAAGCTGCGGGTCGGGGATGTGTTGTCTACGCCTAGGAGGGCGTGGGATTTTGTGCAGCACGCCGCCCCGTCCGGGGCGGTGTCGGCGGCGGAGGAGGACAATGATATTGTGGCCATGAAGAAGACCGCACAGCGTCTGGCCCAATCCTTCGTCCAAACTCAGGACCTCATCCATCGCCATGCTGAGCATCGTCGCACTATCCGCGACCTGAAGAGGGACTTGACTGCGCGGGATGCCGAGTTAGCTGAGAGTAAGTCTCAGCTGGCTACTTTGAATACTGAGGAGGTGAGGAAGTTGAGGAGGAGGGTGGAGCAGGTGACAGGGGAGAAGGCTGTAGTTGATAACGAGCTTGCTGTTGCTCGCGGCCGTGCGGCGGGTTTGGAGAAAGCTTTGGCCGAGGAGGGGGAGCGTCGAAGGGAGGAGGTCTCTGCTCGAGTTGTCGAGTTGGAGACGGCGAGGAAGGAGAAAGCGGCCGTTGAGGCCGAACTGGAGGCCTTAAGAAGGGATAAGGCGGGGGTTGATGCCGAGCTGGCCAGGGCTCACGCAATTGCTGATTCTGCGTGGGCGGATAGGAAGTGGCTGGTGGCGGAGGGCTTTCAGCATGTTATCCTGAGGTTGCTGAAAAGCCACGAGTTTGAAAGCAAGTTGGGGGCCGTACAACAAGCCGTGATGGATGTTGGCACCATTCAAGGTATCCGGACTGGCCACGACTTTGCCAGCTCGGGGTATGCCCTTGCTGACGTCCCTACCAAGCCTAATGCCGATGCGGATTTGATGGAGGCGGTCACCATTTTTGAGCAACACAAGTACCCCTACCTCGAGGAACTTGCTGGCCTTGCCTCTGAGCCTCTCGAGGTTATTAAGGCTCTGGAGCCGAAGGCCGCACCAGAGAAAGCAGCAGAAGGTCCTACCCCGGATCCCTCGGCCACCGTGTGACGACCTCCGCCGTGCAGCTTTTGTAGTTACTTTGGCCTTGGCCTTGTACATTTGTAATTTTCTTTGGCTTCGGCCTTGTTTGTAAATCTTGTTAATGAATGAATTTCCTGTTCCTGCAAAGTTGACATGCAATTATATGTTTTCAAGCCGTTCGGCTTTTATTAGTTTTTACTATGTTGTGTTTGGTTGTTTAATTGTATTAGCCGTGTGGCCTGTGACTGCGATTGTTAACTTTATGAGCCGTTCGGCCTTCATTTGTTTAGTTTAAGTGTTTTCTTTTGGCTTGTTGGCCATTTCTGTGGTTGTACACCCACTTTGTTTTACTCCGTTCGGAGGTGTAGCGCTTTTTAACCATGGTAATTGTGGTCCCGTTTCGCTGTTCGGTAGGGCACTGGGCCGTTAGAGCCCAGTGGTTCGTTAAGCGTGTTTGGGTCACCCACTGTAGGGTAGGGTTCTGGTCCGGCTAATCCGGTCCGTCTCCCTTTGTGTCCCAGCCTTCGGTTGGCCTGTCGAGTGTTTTGCCGATGCTAATTACCGTGCGGCCGCGTATGGCCGTGTGTATGGTAAGTTAGATTGTCGGTCTTGAATTAGTTTATAGGGTGCGTTGCCCCGTTAAGTGTTTGCTTCGCAATAAGATGTTGTAACAAAATATCGTAACAAAATGCCGACCGGCTTACTTGAATGAAGTACAAATTACAAACAAATGTCGCGCGGTAATAGTAAGCTTAAATATAACATTTCTTTAGCTGCATGCCGTTCCAGTGCCTGGGTACGGCTTTTCCGTCTAGAGTTGCGAGCTTGTACGACCCTTTCTGATGAGCTTCCCGTATCTGGTACGGTCCTTCCCAGTTAGGGCCGAGTTTACCCTGTTTCTCCTGTCTTGAAGCTTCGTTGTTTCGGAAGACAAAGTCGCCCGGTCTGAAGGTAACTGTTTTCACTTTGGCGTTGTAGTACCCTTCGATTTTTTTCTTGTACCTTGCTTCGTTGATTGCGGCCATATTTCGCCGCTCTTCCGTTAGGGACAGGTTTACCAGCAGCTCGGTGTCATTGGTTATTTCATTCATTTCCAAGATTCGTTGCGAGGGCATTCCTATTTCTGCCGGGATTACCGCCTCCGTACCGTAAGTTAGGCTGAAGGGGGTGTGCCCGTGGCTCGTTCGCTCGGTTGTTCTCATTGCCCATATGACGCTTGGCAATTCTTTGACCCAGCTTCTTCCTTCGGCCCCCAATCGTGTTTTTATTCCTGTCACTATACTTCGGTTCGTTCTTTCTACCTGCCCGTTTGACTGAGGGTGGGCAACCGAAGTGAAGATCTGCACTATCTGTAATTCTTTGCACCATGCCCGGAAGGGATTTTCCGCGAACTGCTTTCCATTATCTGAAACAATCTTCCCCGGGAGGCCGAAGCGGCAGCATATGTTTTCCCAAACGAAATTTATCATTTGTTTGCCCGTGATGGTCGCTAGCGGCCGTGCTTCCACCCACTTGGTGAAGTAATCCACTGCCACCACCAGGAACTTGATCTTTCCTGGCGCCTCTGGGAATGGGCCTACGATGTCGATTGCCCACTTATGGAACGGCCATGGCGACGTGACTGGTATCATTTCCCGCTTTGGGGCGCGTTGCACGCTGGCGTGCATCTGACATCCCCTACACTTTCTGATTTCCCTTTCTGCGTCTGAGTACATGGTTGGCCAATAGAAGCCGGTGTTCAACATTCTTGTGACGACGGAGCGGGGCCCCGAGTGAGTACCGCAAATGCCGCGGTGGAACTCTTGGATTACATATAGCCCCTCGTCTTCTGTTAGGCACCGCAACAATGGCTGTAAATAGGCCGTGCGGTAGAGACGACCATCCTTCAGTGTGTAGTTCACGGCTTGCAGGCGGAGCTTGTTTGCCTCCTGATTGGACGTTGGTGTGGTGCCGTCCGTCAAATACTTAATGAATGGTGTCATCCAGGAGTCCGTCTGGGTGCTCACGTCGTTAACTTCCATCGGCTCTCCCATGGGTGTGGTGATTACCTCCACCGGTATTTGCTTCGTCAAGTGAGCAAATGCCAGTGAGGCTAACTTGCTGAGTGCGTCAGCTTTCTTGTTCTGGCCGCGCGGTATCTGGATGATTTCGAATTCCAGAAACGAGGACGCGATAGCTTTTACGCAATCGGCATACTTTTGCAGCGCGGCTTCTCTTATTTCGAATTCTCCTTTTACCTGGTTCGCGACCAATAAGGAATCCACCCGTGCGGATAGCTTTCTTACTCCCATCTTCTTTGCTAGCCTCAGTCCTGCCAACAGGGCTTCGTATTCCGATTCATTGTTTGTGCTTGGGAATTCAAGTCTAATGGCATAGGTTACTTCTACGCCGTGCGGGTCGATGAGTACGAGGCCCGCACCAGAGCCATCTTTGCTAGATGCCCCGTCCGTGTACAGTGTCCAGGCATCTGGACTTGTGACAGTGGGAGGTAGCATCGGTGTCGCAGGGGTTTCTTGTTCGGCTTCTTTGCTGTCTAACTCTGTTATGAAGTCTGCGAGGACTTGGCCTTTTATGGCCGTCCTTGGTCGGAACTTCAAGTCCAGCTCGCCGAGCTCAATCGCCCATTTCGCGAAGCGGCCGGACGTTTCGGGGCGCTGTACTATCTCTCTCAGCGGATAGTTGGTTAGCACACACACTCTGTAGGCTTGGAAGTACCGCCGAAGCCGCCTGGTTGTGTGGACCAGAGCGAGCAGGAGCTTTTCCAACTTCGAATATCTTGTCTCTGGGTCAGCCATTGTTCGGCTGACGAAATACATAGGTATCTGCTTGTCGCGCCGTTCGGCGCACAGGACCGAGCTCAATACTTTCTCCCCCACAGCTAAGTACAAGATAACTTCTTCGCCTGGCTCCGGCGCAGTAAGTGACGGCAGTTCTGCCAGGGTTCTCTTGAGTGCCTGAAAGGCTGCTTCGGCCTCCTCGGTCCATAGGAAATCTTCTTTATCGGTGCACCTTTTCAATGCTTCGAAAAATGGGGCGGATTTTTCCGCTAGCTTGGAGACGAAACGGTGCAGGGCGGCCAATCTGCCGTTTAGGCACTGGAGTTCTTTTAGCGATTGGGGGGACCTCATATCTAGTATCGCCTTGACTTTTGCCGGGTTGGCCATGATGTTTTGGTCCGCTACCACGTGACCTAGGAATTTTCCCTGCTTCATGCCGAACGAGCATTTGGCGGGATTTAATTTCATGTTGGCCGCGCGGAGGTTCGCAAAGGTTTCCTGAATGTCGTTCAGTAGTGTGTCTTCTGTTTGGCTTTTTATGACCAGGTCGTCCACGTAGGCCTCCATGTTCCGACCGATCTGTTCTTTGAACACCTTGTCGATTAACCTCTGGTAAGTTGCCCCAGCGTTCTTTAGACCGAACGGCATCTTGGTGTAGCAGAATGTGCCTTTATCGGCATGGAACGCTGTTTTTTCCTCGTCTGTTTTTGCCATCTGTATCTGGTGATAGCCCTTGTACGCGTCTAGGAAGCATTTAAAGGTGTAACCGGACAGTGCGTCCACCTTTGCGTCTATTGTCGGCAACGGGTAACAGTCTTTGGGACAAGCATCGTTGATGGCTGTGAAGTCTACGCACATTCGCCAAGTGCCGTCCGACTTTTTTACCAGTACGGGATTTGCCAGCCATGGCGGGTATTGTACTTCCCGCATGATGCCCGCCTTTACCAACTTGCTTACCTCGTCACCTACCGCTCGGCATCGGTCTCGACCCATCGTCCGCTTTCTTTGAACTACTGGCTTGTGTGCCGGATTTTCGTTTAGGTGGTGTTCGGTGATTTGCCTGGGTACGCCTGTCATATCGGATGGTGACCATGCAAATACATCCACGCTGTTTCTCAGTAGGTAATACAGCCGCTTCCTCCCTTCGGTGCTTAGCTCTTGGCTGATTGTCACCGTTTGGTCCGGGCAGGCATCGTTGATGACGCATCTCTCACTGCTTTCTTCGACTGCCGCGACTAGGGTGTGTGGCCCTTTGTCGGACAGCAACGTAGCCACTCCCATCCTGGTGGGGAAACGAATCATCCCGTGCGCCGTGGAGACTATGGCGCCGAAGGCCATTATAGCCGGACGGCCTAGGATGATGTTGTAGGATGACGATCCAGCAACTATGATGAACGTAAGCCGCTCGGTTCGTGTCATCCTTTCGTCGGCCATGGTTACTTCTAACTGTATTTGTCCTCGTGGTAGCACCTTTTCGCCGCTGAACCCGACCAATTGTGTCTTGCAGGGTTGGATGGCCGTACGGATCTTTGCTGGTAATTTCATGAAGCAGTGCTCGTACATGATGTCAGAGGCGCTACCCCCATCTATGTACATCCGGTGTACTTTGTGATCCTCCACCTGTGCCGTGATGACCATTGGCTCCAGCGTTGGCTGCACGTCGCCGAGCGGTGGGAAGTGTATTGGCCTGTTGGCCCACCATTCGTGATTGACTTTTGGTCGCTTCAGCTGTCTGGAATGTACCATCAGGATCACTTTTTCCTCTCTTTCCTTTTTTGGCTTTTTCTCCTCTTTCACTTCCCTTACTAAATGTGCCAGCTCACCTGTTTTTACGGCCTTGTCGATTTCTTTCCTCAGTTGGTGACACTCGTTGGTGTCGTGACCCTTGTCACCGTGGAATTCACAATACTTATCCATATTCCTGTTAATGGCTTTGTCGCCCATCGGCCTTGGCGGCTTGAAGCTGAACCTGGCTTCTTCTGTCTTCAAGATCTCCTTTGGGGTTTTAAGTAAGCCTCCGTGGCTCTGTCCTCTGTCGCCTAGCCGGTGTGACATGCCGGACGGGCGTTCGTAGGGTGCGAACCCTGTTTTCCTCTCATGTATATCGTTCTTGTCGCCACCGCGCTGCCATGGGCGTTTCTCATTTCTCCCTTGACCCTGCCTTGGGCCCAGTCTTGAGCTGATTGGGCCTCGATTGTCACGCAGCTGGGCGGCTTCCTCACCTCGTAAGAAGGCTTCCGCCCGGTCGAGGGCTTCTTGCATGGTGCTGGGTACCCTGGCACTTAGTTCCTTTATGAGCTGTCTTGTTCGTATGCCATGTATAAACCCTGAAATCTTTTGCCGTTCGTCCACATTGCCGATTAACATAGACTCCGACTTAAACCTTTCGATGAACGCCCTGAGTGACTCGGAATCTCCCTGGCGGATGTTATGCAGTTCGATGGGGTCCTTTACGCATCGGCGCTGCTGGCCAAAGTGTGTTAGGAACTTAACGCGCAGCTCCTCGAACCGTCGGATACTTCCGTCCGGCAACGCGTTGAACCAAAGTCGTGCGGCCCCCGTTAGGGTTTGCACGAACATTTTGCACCAAACTGCCTCGGCCCACCTCATGATTTCTGCCGCTGCTTTGAATGAGTGTATGTGATCTTCCGGATCGCCGCTACCATCGTATGTCTTTATTGACGAAGGTAGTTTCGTCTTTGGAGGGCACTCGAAACTTTCCACGGCGCGGCTGAATTTGCTTCTGCTTGGTGGTACATAAGGCGCGGCGGACATTGGTTGCTCAAAGAGGTCTTCGAAGCATAGTCCGCCGTGCGGCTGGCCTGTCCCTTGTGTGTTGGGGACCGAAGTGTCGAGTGGTGTGTAGCCACTGACCACAGGTCCTTGCGAGATAACGGGTGTGTCGGTTGCAACTGAGCTTGCACCGTATAGCAGTTTCCACTGCTGCATCGCCCATAGGGGAAAATACTCGGGCGGTAGGGCAGAAGCTGGGACTCCTGCGCTCATTAGCGGTGCTTGGAATATCGCCCCTGTTGGCCGGCTACCTTCTTGTGCAAACGTGGGCTGGCCCGAGTTGTTTGTTGCTGCGGCCCGGGCGCTACTTCGAAGGAGGAGGGCCCTGTCAGCCTGGTTGGTTACGACCGTGCTGTCCGTAAATACACTTCGGGATGTGGTCCCGGGAAAACGACGCCTCTCGGGAGACGCAGGCGGTGTTGGGGTGGCCTCGTGAACGTCACGGCCATCCCTGTCGTCTGCCTCATAACTTGTGAAGTCTAGCTGGTTTTGGACCCCTTTCAGCCTTCTTTCCCGGGCCACTCTCTGCATCATTTGTTGTAGCTGGTCGTAGTTCGCTTCGACCATCTCTGGTGTTATTGTGACCTGATTGTGTTGTAATGTTCCCTCGGCGCCACTGTGCGATGGGGCCGTAGGGGTTTCTTCAGGTACCAAAGACATTTGTGTATCGCCGTGTAGTGACGGATGGCGCCAATGTAGAAACAGTAAGTCTCGGCCGGGCGGGTATCAAGGATGAGCCGGTCCGGCCAAGTAGAGAGTTTCTGGGGAGTTGATGAATTGAGCCGCTCCGGTATGAACGTCTCGGCCACTTCGGTAGGTTAGTCTAAGGTACCTGTCACGAAGGAAGAGTTAGAACATAGGAGGGAGATTGTCCTCCGGCTCAGACTGGGACTGACAGATGCATCATCGCCATCCCAGGTCTACCCTCGTGAGTATAGGATGTGTGTGTGGGGAATTGGGATGTCTACTCTGCCGTGCGGTCAGGAGAGACGTTTTGGTGCCGGAGCTAGTTGTAGTCCGGAGGGATTAAGTGTCCTTCCCCCCAAGTGGTTGGGGGGTATTTATAGTGACTTACCTTTGTCTGATGCGCCATTAATGCTCCTGGCGGCTAACGGTATGGGCGGGCGCAGTAGGTGCGTAGCCTACAGTCCCATTTTGGGTAAAGCGGCGCATGATTGGCTTATGATGTGCCAATCATTGCCTGTCCATGTTACTCGAGGGCGCCGTGCGGCCACCTCGTGTGTGTCGCGTGCCGTTAGAGTGGGTGCTTGGTTCGGCCTAATGAGGGGTAACCTCCGATATTTGGGCGGACCGGACCCACGTCATCATGAACAAATGTGAAGTCAAACAGAAAAAAGAAGGTGTCTAATTCTTCAGCTTTATACTTCAATTTTCCCGAATGGATCAAAATAATTCGATGAAACTGATGCTCATATGCATCAAAATATTCAGTTTGCTTCATATCTTCTTCCATCTCTAGTTATCAAATAGAAACCCTGATGTTAATGAAACTCATTCACAATCCATTCATACCTCACAATAATTATAACCCAAAAAAGTTAAGACGGAATACGTATGTATAAACCGAATTGGAAACCGATAATAATCGACAACAAATGCAAACAAACTAAAAAAGATATGGTAACCAGAGAAGGAAGAAGATATGAAGCAACGCTGACAGATTTTTGATAATGAAGAACCTCATCAAATTTGAGATTAAAAGTCTAATTCCTAAACATAAGATGAAACCAAGAACACAAATCATCTCAAAATTCATTGAATTTGGCAGAAGCCAAAGTAAATCGGAACCACATGGAGGGCAAAACTCAGATTAAAAGTGAAATTGGTAAACAATCCATGTGAAATCCATGAAAATTGATCCAATTTGACGGAAGCGAAAGAAATTGGTAAACAATCTTAAGGTACTGGATGTACGCCTCTTGTCGGAGCAGGTATGATAAAGGAGTATCTTTTGTAACCCACGCTTAAAGGGTGGAAAGTAATGCACAGCTAAAAAGGCATGCATCAACATACTTATACATTAGGCTCTTGGGGGTGTACATTTTACAGTTTACTATTCATCTAGTTACTATTCATCCATGTTTAAAATTGTTATATAGGGTAATTTACATTAAACATTATCATTCAAACTAACGTAACTTGTATAGAAAACCATAACAGGGTTTTAAGGCTCATGTATGCATACTCGCGATACTCGAACACCTGCGACCTGAGAGAAACATGTTTAAAGAGGAAGTGTCAACCAAAGGTTGGTGAGTTCACGTAAGTAAAGTATATACAAATGTATAGTATTTTCCCACGGATACGACAGTCTTTCTCCGCAAATAGTAATGTCATACGAACACGAAAGTCTTTGTTCGTAAATAGTA
>JBCNJP010005397.1:0-42090 GCA_039602395.1 Deinandra increscens subsp. villosa
GCCAACCAACTCAGGAACCGTCCCCGAGCCATTCCTTTCTCCCTCTTTTCTCCTATTCTCTCTCACTAAAGTGCGATAAATTTAAATAATTAAAAAAAGAGACAAACATGCAATAGACTTGATGTTGGCTTTTCAACATCACAAGGAATCATATGTAGGTATCTCAAATACTTAAGCAAGCAAATCCACCACTAAAATATATAAAAGTTATCTATTTGTACATAATTTTCTCAATATTAAAAAAACGTGTCTCATTCATAAAACATGGAAATCTAAAAGTATATAGTTTTTATACATTTTTAATATTTATTAAACATTTTATAGAAGATAAAAACAATCACTGATGAAAACTAAGTAAAGAACAACCCTATATAGGTTTAACACCATAGGGCATGAAAAAATTTATCGTAAGTGAAGTCATTTAATCATTAGGAAATAGGATTTTGTGTGTGTGGAGTATTTTTAAAATATTTTGTCACTGCTTCTAAATATATAAAAGTAAAAATATGAAACAACCTGCCCCTTTATTATTTTTTTGTTTTGGACCCACGTGCAAAAAGAGAAAAATACATGAATATGTAGGTAAAATGCAATTTAAACTATTATAGCTCTTAGTGATAGAATATGCATTGCTACCATAAGAGCAAATCGGTTTCATCTCAGGATTGGTGTCTAAAATTCATACATGTATTAGAACGAAACAATAACCAAAAGTGTAGAGATAGAATCGGTTTCACTTTTGGATGGTCTGCTAAAGTCGGATCCCATGGGTGTTAATTTCATTTCCATAATCTATGAGTACAATATTAGATTTGTTTCATTTGTAGTAAAACTTCTAACTTTACTCATTGTCACCCACCTTAGTTGGAAGTTGAAACTCAACCAAAGCAAACCATTTGCTTGTAACTGTGTGGAAATTGACACCTCTACGGCTAGGAGGTGTGCCAATGCATTTTCTTTTTGGTTAAAACTTTTAAGGTTAACCCATTTGACTTAATGTATAACATAACCCAAAACAACCTATTTATACGTCTCTATTTAAACTCTCTTGCCACTGGGCCTCAAAAAAGACCCTCATATAAATAGCAATAATCAAAATTAGAAACTGTTGATTATACCCGAAAATGTGAGCTATTAATGTTGATGCAGTATTCAATTCGCCAAAACAAAATAGCCATGAATATTTAGAAGGCAGCAATGTTAACGGCTTCAAATCTTTCTTCAATTTCTCCCAAAAGAGTACCTCTTTCTATTTGCAAAGTAACCGTCTGAAAATATGGCCATCAAAAACTTGATTGTTACTTAAAAAGCATAAAAATTCATTATAATCAGTACAGAAATACTCACAGAAGCAACCATTCCCATCAAAGTTTCATCAATATCATTCTTAAACCAAATATTTGAATTCAAACACATCACATTGATGGTTTCAACCCACTATTTGAAATAGAGTTAGTAAACTCCAGTTCATTATGCAAACATATCATTTGACCCATTTATGAAATCATTCTCTGGTGTGTTCAACAACTTGTGTTTGAGGGCAGCGATTTAGGTGGATCACGAGAGAAGGAACGACAAAAAACAAAATAGGAAAAAATTAACAAATAAACGGAGGACTATAACATGGTTAAAAGCAACTATTCTGCATTAAGATAAACTCTAGTTCTTTATGCAAATTTCATAAGATTTAAACAATAATACAGTACTAATAAAAACCATAGTGCAGCCAAGATGTAGATTCTAAACACTAAAAATCCATGAAAATCTCCTAATTAGAAGTTTCGTGAAGCAACTTGTGTGCATATTTCAAGATTTTCATATTGATTATTCTGTGAATTAAGGTGTCTAGTGAAAAGAAAACATACCTGATATATTTATAAATCGTATACAATCAGTGATCATCAGTTAAGTAAAACGTATTAGCACACTAATCGATGGTTTCTTCTGAGCAAAACCCCTAATATTATGTGTGAGACATATCAAACAATCAAGAAATTGAACAATCAAGTGAATGGGATGATGATGGTTAAAAAGAAATTGTTACCCGTCTCAATGATTATCCAACAATGGTGATCTAGATATGCAAAAAGAACATGAAAATCATAAGGAAGCATAAGTACATATAGTAGGATGATATAACAAAAAAGTAAGTAAAAAAAAAGTTATGCTTTGTTCCTAAGAGGGAGGGATCAAAATAAACCCGACCTTCAAGAATTAATCCTTCATATCCGGTAGAAAGAACAATAAACTCAAGAGGGACTCTCAAAGTTGTAATCAAACTGCTAGTGTAGAAACCGGGGTCGGTGAGCTAAGCTAACCCCGGTTGCACGTTGCGGAAACGGGATCGGAGACTTTGGGAGCTCGTCTTTGTAGAACAAATAAACACCCGGAATAAGAACATCGATGGTGTTGTGAGATGTGATGATGATGATGAGGATAATAATATAGAAGTAGTGATGAACAAGATGAATAGATAATCAAATATAACCGAATGATAGATTACATTTTACCTACACCACTCATACCCGGTTCATGAACAAGTGTTCATGAACCCACACAACTTCAAAGCTTCATGCTCTCAACTCTCTCACTGATACATACATACACCTTTCACAAATGAAAGACTAAACTATATATACTAACCTAACAATGGCAAACTAGTAAATAACCAACAACTAGTAACTAGTGACAAATAAATAATGTAACAATAACTAATAATGTCACTTTGCCATGTCTTCGGTTAGTAAGAGTCTTCGAGTCATAAACTTCACCGTGTTGTGCAAACGGTTGATGATAAGTGATACGTTGAGTTTCATCTAACCAAATCTCAATCTCGTCGGACTCGGAAATTCCCAACAATCTCCCCGTATTTGGTAGATGAACAAACGAATAAATAACTCAACTCTTGTGACAATCGGTTTCCTTGTATTCTTGCAACTTGACTTCAAAAAAATCTTCATACGGTTTCAAATCTTGCACTCATCTTCTCCCCTTTGTGAAACTCCCCCTACGATAAAGAGTTTTGATTCTTCCGGGCTTTTCCGCAAGGCACTAAAGTGCATAGGGTGTTTACCAAAATTAACAAGCACACTACTCCAAGGATGTAACCATCATCCTAAGTGTTGTTAAAGGTAAACAAGATAAAGGATCAAAGAAAAATTAGAGATTTAATTCCATAATCTAACCGTCTTGAAAATACTTGGCAAGAATACCAAACCGATGCATCACTTCAAAGAAAGTACCACTTCAAATTCTTTTTCAAACCTTGCCTCCATTTTTACCATAATAGCCTTGTTGCAATCTTCTATGGCTCGAGGACGCTTCAAAGGTTGAATAAATTACCTCTTTCAACTAGAAACCTTGCCTTCGTTTTTACCATAATGGCCTTGTCGCAATCTGTTATGGCTTAAGGACTCTTCAAAGGCATGCACAAAGTCTCATAAATTCTCCCCCTAGACTTTTGCATTCACTAGTAAAGAAAGTAAAGCATGTTCTTGACTTGCTATGTGTTCTTGTTGTATCAAATAAACCCATCAGTAGCAAACTCACATCAATAAATATATAGCCATGCAAATATCAACCAATTTAATAACTTCTAAAACCCAAATAGCAGCAAAACCCATTCTTCAACAAATCAACCAAAAATTGTTCACAACCCCCAAATCATTTTCACCTCATAACACGTCTGCTAAAGCGAAGTAAATCTGATATGGATGTATAGTTTAGATATACCTGAAATGCGAGAAACATCGGGTTCTCGAGATTGCACAAAACTGATGAAGAAAAATAGAAGAGTTGATACGGATCCATGTGGCTTTGACGAGTGCTTCGGGTGGATACAACAGAAAAATAACATCCAGATTTGTTTTCTTTTCTGGCGAAACCCGTTTTTCCGGCGGTCTGAAATTCCGGTCAGAATCATTTCCGACGACCTGAACTCACCCAACAACGTTCTCCGGTGACTGTGACCTGATCAGAATGCACGAACCAGCGACCCTGAGGCTATTTCCAGCGAGTAGAATAGAGGTCAGTAGCGTTTTTGGGAGACTTGAGAGAAGTTCTCTCGGAAACAAGGTTGTCTCGAAAAAGGGTTCTCTCGGACCCTGAGGTTGTTCTGGAACTGGGTAGGTTCTCTAGGACACAACTGTAGTCTCGGAAATAGTTCTCTCGGACTCGATTCGTTCCGGAATAAGTTCTCACGGAACATTGAAGTTGAGTCGGAAGAGAGATGTACCGGAATGTTGTCTCGAAACCAGAGATTATCTCGGAAGTCCATGTTCTCTCGAAACATGGTTATGTCGGAATTAACGAGTTCTTCCGGACCCGAGTTCTTACGGAATGTTGTACCGGAACAGGTTGTCTCGGAGAAAGAGGTTATCTCGGACCAACTTTCTTTATCGATAAAGTAGGTCTGCAAACATCATCTTTATTCGAACCATCTGTATTCGAACAGTGGACCTACCATCGACCTGTCACCATCATTTTTGTCAACCGGTGACATGAACACCTATTCATCGTCAAACCCTCATATCGACCATCACCATTACAATCATATTTACATGACAGCCCAGAACTTGAACAAAACACCAAACCAGATCACATCGACATAATATCACCGTGACCCTTGTCATTTGACTTGACGGAAACCCTGATCTCGAACGATATTCATCAAGCTATTGTTGGATATGGGGTGTCCTGACCCGACGAATTAACGAACCCGACCAATATTGACCCGTAAGAGTTACACCCGGGGCAATGGATTATAAACTAATTACCTTTTAATTAGTTAAATTGAACTGATTGGCGAATAAATAAATATTGATTTATTTAGATGACAAAATTTAATCGGTTAAATATATATTCGCGATTTAAAAGACGTATGAGTTAAACTGTTAATGGGTTAACAGTTTAACCCATTGGTGGGCTATAGAGAATTCGCAGAAGGCCATGGTGGGCCCATGGTCTGCGAAATTCTCATATAGGGTGGGGAGGAGTGGAGATCAAGTCATAAGTTTTTCGAAACCCTAATCTCCTCCTCCCTGTCTCTCTCTGCGTCGCAAACCAAGGAGCACAGAGGGAAAACCCTTTGCCGTCTCTGTTCTTGATCTATCTCCAGTGACGCCATCACCTCAATTCCCAATGGATCAACGTTTCGCGAGTATCATTCAGCGACTCGACCAGGAAGCAGCCACCGCCCGAGCCGAGGCTGCAAGCCGAGCCGAAGCCGCAGCCGCCGCCGCAGCCACCGGCCGCAGCCACCGCCGCCGCCGCCGTGTCCGCCGGCGCGCCGCCGGTCGATCGCCGGCCGGTGGTTCTCGCGTTGCCGGCGCATGCACCGAGACCACCGCGTCCTGTGCCGTCCTCGTGGCCCGCACCGCTTTACCATCCGGTTGCCGCCACCTCGTCACCGCCGGTTACCGGTGATGAGATCATTGTAGGATCGGTCCCCGTTGCGATCCCGTCGGAAAGAGTTTTGTCACCGCCACCGGTGGTGAAGTTACCACCGCCGCCGCCACTGCCGTCGCCGCCTCCTATGGCCGCCGGAGTTTCAGTCGAAGATCTGACCCGCAGATTCGAGTCAGATGTTTCAGTTCTACCTAGCGCGAGTCCATTGAACTCGGGTGTCTCGAACGGTTGTTCGGAACCCGCTAAGGTATATCTAAAAGTTTTAGATATTTAATTTAATTATTTATTTATTTTAAATAAATATATATATCTGTGTTTGTCGTGTCCGGTGATTGATCCTGTTACAGTTGCGTCCGCGTTTTAAATGTTTCCGCTGCCAAATTAATTTAGAATTAATTTAAATTATTAAATCGGTTTTTAATAAAATAAAAATCGGTAACCCGGATCCCACTGTAAATCCCAACAGTGGTATCAGAGCCATTATCACCGCGCGCAAACCAGAACCGGTCTTCTCGTAACCGGTATTTCGCAATTTCGACTTAAATCCAAATTGCGAATTAGAATTAATTTATTTATTTATTTTAATTCTATATATTTTATTGTGTGTTACGGCCGACCCCTCTATATTTTGTATTCATATATGAATGTGATTGGCGTGTTTTGTCTTTCTCTGTTTGGCCCAAGTTGTTGGCCCAATTGTTTGTATTTCGTTTTGGTTTATTGGACCCGGATTTTGGGTTTCAAAGTTGTACAAATTTAGAGCTAGTTTACTAGAAGTAGTTTTAGTAATTGTAAATTTGTATGTAACCAAATGTCGAAGACTGGACACACGCCAGAGGGATGTCGAAGCAAGTGGGAGCTGAACAGGATTCCAGATCGCACAGAGTTGCCATCTCGATCGTTCACCATTTTATTTAATTTAATTTATTTTGAATTTGTCCCTTATGATCTCGCTTGTATGGCTCGAGCGAGATCAAGACCTTATGCCGTTTAACACACAATATGCTATTCGCGACAACTTAGTAATTTAATTAGGTTAAATTAATTTACTAGTCCCGAGTGGTGATAGGGTTTTATCGTTCGTGTCTGACGGTAATTAAATATTAAAAGTAATTAATATCCCTATTTGGTAATTCTTAAAACTGATAGTTCGTGCCATCCTATCTCAAGTCGAACTTAGAACGTATTTACCGGAGCATCAGTGTTGGAGTATTTCAACACCGCACTTGGTGCCGAGGGTACCTTCTAAGGTGAGGACATTGGAGTATTTCAACACCGTGTCATCACAATCGACCATTTAGGATTACTATCGCTTTAGACGTACATGTTCGTGGTGTTGGAGTATTTCAACACCGCGCCACGGATGTGTATTGCTAGAGTGGGCACGGATGAGGCTAAACGTATCGCAAAATACAATTGTATGTATATAGCGGCCTCATACCGAGAATTGTGACTTGAGTCTCACAGTTGACAACCGTTGTCAGTTTGTTTACACGGCCTTGCTCCTGAGGCTCATTTGGCGGTCTCAAGTAATGTCGTCTAAACGAATTCTCATTTTCTTAAAAATAAACTTTACCAACTTATTTTTAAAGAAAAATAAACATCGAAAATACTGATTAAATTTACTTTGCTTGTTTTCAGAAGGCTAAAGAAAACTCACCTCCATTAAGTTCAATGGTACAACTCGACCCCTTCACTGAGACTGGCTTTCTCGCATGGCAGACAACCCTGAGGAACCTTTTAAGGCTCTTCGGGAAACTCTATGTCATTGACCGACCGATCGCGAGTATTCCATCTTACTTGCTAAATGAGAACTCGCGGTCTGAGCTCCAAAAGCACACTGACGATGATAAGGACGTCACTGACCTGATGTTATCTAGCATGACTCAGGATTATCGGTACAATTTCATGGGGATGTCTGCTTATGACATCATTCGTAAACTCAAGGATTTATTTGAATTGAGTCAGAGGACTGAGCGAGCTGATGCACTTTCACAATTTGTGAACTGCTCTATGGCTAACGACTCCTCTCCATACGATCATGTCATGCTGATGAAAGCGTATCGCGACAGGCTGATCGACCTTGGCTACTCCATCTCTGACGGGATGGCTCTTGATGTAGTACTCAGATCTTTGCCTGAACATTATCGTATTCTTGCGATTAATTGTTCGGCTCAGTCGATCGAGGAGGTTATTCCGTTGATACCCAACGTGAAGATCAGGACCACGCTGGACGTGCTCAAAGTTGCTAATACAAAGATCTCCAAAGCCAAGAAGGTTAAAGAAGGCAAAGGCAAGAAACCACAGGTGCAGCCTCCCGAGGAGCGCCTGTGCTATGAGTGCAACAAAATGGGACACTGGCGTCGCAACTGTCCCGTTTATCTTGCAAAGCTGAAGATGACCAAGAACCCTAATAAGGGTTGCTCATCAGGTATTTCAATAAATGTTATTGAACTTTTCACTGTTTCCTCCAATTCATGGGTATTTGATACTGGATGTGGTTATCACATTGTTAATGTTTTGCAGGAACCTGAGAAGTGGAAGAAGACAGAACGAGGCTGCATGGACCTCATCGTTGGTGACGGGAAGAGGGTCCCAGTACTTGCTGCTGGCACTTATTCTTTTCATGCTCTTCTGGCCTTGTAGTTAATTTGATTAACTGTTTATATGCACCTGGTTTATCCAGAAACATTATTTCTGTCTCTTCATTGTTTGAACAAGGATTTCGGTATAAATTTAATGGAAATGTGATTTCTGCTTACCTTAATAATATCTTTTATTTCGAGGCTAAACCTCGACATGGTATATATGATATAGATGTTCAAACAAACGACCAGCTCTATCATGTTTCTAAAAGAAGCAAAACTGATAGTAACAAATCCTCGTTATGGCACCATAGACTTGGTCACATAAGTAAGGCCCGCATTAAGAAGTTGCAAACTGCTGGCATTCTCGAATCCCAAGATGCAGATTCCTTCGATGAGTGCGAGTCGTGCTTATCTGGTAAATTAACCAAGTCACCCTTCACCCATACAGGTGAACGGGTGATGTGTTGCAAACACATCTCATTTTTGGGGTCTTTTCTTTATATAGTTGAGTCAATTTAAGTCGGTTTTGAGTCATTTTCTTTGTGTCTTTATTTACTTTTCAGTTATTGAGTCTTAACTATGTTTTTAGTGTGATTTTACAGGTAATGATTTAATTCCCGAGACTACGAGTGACCAAGAAAATGGTAGATCACAATTAAAGGAAGATTGGCCGAATTTTAAATGTTACAATGGTTGGTGCGGTTGATCTTGAGCCAGAGGTATTCGCATATTACAATTAAAGCGAAAGTAAAGTTGGGCGGCAAATTACAATCCATGGAAATATGGATTACAATTCAATTGGGCTTCTGTGATTACTACACGTCCACGTGAATTAGGAATAAGCAAAGAAAGAAAAAAAGTTATCACAAAGATTAAAAGAAAAAAAAAGAGAAGTACGCATTCAACATTCTCACGGATTGAAATTGAGAAACTTGCACGTGAAGAAAGGGATTAAAAGAGAAAAAAAAACCTACATATATTAAAAACCTCTCGACGGCAAAAGGAGGAGAGAGGGACGAAAGAAAGCAATTCGGAGAGGAGGAGAACAGAAGCGTACGTGAGGAAAAAAAGAATTCGAAGCAACCAGGCTACCAAGCAAGCACGTCAAAAAGTCAAAATAATTATTTAGCAAGCAAGCAGGTAGGCTGGTAGCTAGATTGATTTATTTCTTTAGCGATGGATAATATCCTTGACATCGTTTTTGTTCGTGTTTCTGTTCGAACCATGTTTCTTGGCTAAATTACTTGTGCTGCCTAGACCAATATGATGATTATTTGACGTTTGTACTTTTATTCGGTTTATGGATTCTTATAGATGGATGAAGTTTTAGTAAAAGACTATTAATTTATAGATTAATGCGTATGAATGCTTGAATTAGGATCGTAATTAGTAATCTAAACTATTCAATCTGCGAATGTCTTTCGGTTTGGGTTGGGTAATCAATTGCATGACTTTATGTTGGTAGTTGATATGGTTAGCAAATTAGTTAATCAGAGTTTAGGTTATTGGTGAAAATCTTGATTCTTGTGTGCTGCTAGGTTTAGACAAGCCGGGAGGTGATAGACCTATTGAGTAGTCGGGGTTTTTAGGGTTTTAGGTTAAATTGCCTCGGGAGAGGGATTCCCTTTTAATTCGAATTTTACCCGCTATTCCATGTTAATTCTGTAAGTTATTAGTTACTCCTTTCATCGTTAGGTGTCTGGGATAGGAACAAGCCGGAAGGTGACCTGTCTGTTCGAGTACTAGAACATCCGTTAGGAACAAGCCGGGAGGTGACCTAACCAATCAGTGTGCGTCTTCGATTCTTAGGATTTCCTATTGCGTCACACCCGGTAAATGGTCTGGGGTCCACTAGGTTTTTCTTAGAGTTGTTATTAAGATCCTGATTCCATCATAGTTATCCATAGCCGAGTGAGATTGCAAGTGTTGAATATGATTCTGGGTCTAGGTAGTACTTCTCTCCATCTGTCAGTTTCCTTGATTTTTCCGAGTTCGGTTGTTAGTTGCTTTAGTTAGTTAAGTTAGATAATCAATTCTAAAAACCAAAATCACTCAAATTTCTCATTCATAGAGTCCTAGGTTAGAGTCTTGTTCATAGTGTCCTTAGGGTTCGATATCCGGTCTTCTGTAGCTATACTGCCGCCGACAGGTACACTTGCCTTAGGTTCGGTCTAGTTTTAGGAGTTTCGGTAAAATTAGGTGTGTCTAGGTCTAGGTTTAGGTCTAGGATATTTTATTATTTTTAGGTGTAGTTCCGAACACATCAAGTTTTTTGCGCCGTTGCCGGGGACACTTGGCAATAGCAAGACTAACTTAGGTCGTTAATAGGAAATTTTGAGTCTTTTTAGGTTTTCCGTGTCTAGAGTCTTTAGGATTTCCTTTCTCGAGTCTAGAATTTTCTTAGGTTTATTTTCTTTGCGTCTAGAGGTTTAAGTTTCATTCTTGAGTCTAGAGTTTTAGGTTAGTTTTTTTTAGTCTAATTATTTTCTTATTTTTTTTTTATATTTTGTTTTATTTTATTTTTTTCGCCATGGCCACCATCGATCTTCAAAGCTTCATCGTAAATATCCGACAGTTCGCGGAGGAGATGGCCACATGGAGTAGATATGATCCGCGATTACCTCAGGGCTTGGAGATTGTAGAGAATGTTGTTGGCCTGATAAAACGACTTCATGAAGAAAACACGCTACGTTGCATGAGCTGCGGTGGACCACATAACTACCATGATATTTGTCCGGTTCGGGTTGGTATTTGTAGAGAAATTTGTCAAAGGATCTTTCGAGAGCGAGAGGAAAGAGAAAGGCTTACGGGGGAGTCATCAAGGACGGTGTTTGAGGAAATCCGATATCAGGAGACGCTAATGGACATTGAAGTCCCACCTCCGGTTAATCAGGGTATCCAATTGGTTTGTGACGACGATGACTATGATCTAAATCAATGGACGAATAACATCACTTCGATAGACGCCGCCGAGATCGCAGAGGAGGAAGTCGCGAATGAAGGAGATGATGATTCAGATGGTATTAATGAGGAGTCTCCAACGGATGATGACATGGTTGATGAGGATGCATACTCTTCGGATCCAATTTGGGATTGGTCGGAGGAAGAGGACAATATTATGTGGGATGAAGAGTGTGAGGAGGAGATCGCAGCGAGTGCAACAACAAATGAGGTAGATGAGGACGGATATGAGGAGGTGCTTTAAAAGGGTGATTCGAATGATTTATTTGAAGCACAAATGGTGGATATATTTGGTGAGGAGTGGACGACGATGTCACCAGAAGCGTTAGATGAGGATCGGTTTGACCCGGAGGGTGATTTGCAGAAGCTTGAAGAGATGTTATACGGAGAGCCGACCGTTGAGGGTGAACACGTCCCACTTGAGGAAGAACTTTGTGAGGTTAGTGAGGATCAAGCACCGAAGCATGAACCGTACTCAATCTCCATTCGGGACGTGCTAAGGTGTAGGGAACCGATTTTTGAGAAAGAAAATGAGGTGCTAGAAGATGTCCCACTTGGCGGATTAGTTAGTGTTGGTGATGATCTTGTGTTTAGTCAAAGTGTGGGGACGTTAGAGGATGTAAGTTGTAAGAATGACCCAAAGTTGAGCTTCATTGTGATTAATAGGTTGATTCCGGGTAAGTTCAAACATTGGTGGATTGATTGTTTATTAGGTATGATTTTTGGGGTTTGGTTAGTCAATGCTTTAGGAGTTCTAAACTACTTGATGATTATGGCTCTGGTTAGTAAGAACATTAAGGAGAAGCCACCAGATTGAGTTGGTTGAACACTCGGGAAAAGCCCGAGTTGTAAATTTTTTGTAACTTACTCGTTTAAATTTTTCTTTATGTGCTTTTGTTTTCGGTTTTTGTGTTTTGTGTTTTTTTGGTGTTTGCAGGAAATTCGGGCGATTATGATGATGAAATTGTGTTGGAAAAGTCCAAGTTCCAAGTGACACGTTTCAACTTGCTTTATTTATTTATTTTTTATTCTTATTTATTTTTATTTTTCGTGATTAATCGTGGTTTCGTCGAGTCTTTGTGTTTTGTTTTGTTGCAGGTTCGATGAAATTCGCATTGGGATGCTCATGGATTACAATGGAGAATCTGCGGACCAAGCTCGTCTGTCATTAATCCAAATCACAAATCAGGGGAGTGTGTTCCAATTTACCTTCTTATTTTCCGTTGCATTTTTATTTTTGTTTCTTTATTTTAGTGTGCTTTTATTTTTTTTTATTTTATTCTCATCACACATTGGGGACAATGTGTCGTTTAAGTGTGGGGATGGGAGACTTGCGTCTTGAGTATTTTATTTTATTTTATGAGTGTGTTATATAAAAAATTGAAAAAAATTGAAAAAATTGTTCAAAAATGTCCGAGATTCTGGCTGCAATTAAATGGGAAATGATAGGTAAAACTGGGAATTGACTGTCTAATTTGTGCTTGAATGTTAATTAATGAATTATTTGGAAAAGTGGATAAGTATGGTTTGAATGGAAAGCATTACTAATCTATGATGTGTTGGTAGGCCCAGCTGACCTAGGAGTAGCTTAAATTGCCTGTGTGTTTATTTGTTGTATAAATATGCTAATCAGTCTGCTAGTGGGTTCCCATTTTAGGAGTGATAGGGATTCTGAATCTGATGATTAGGAGGAAAGAGACCGCTTTAGGCTAGATACTCCCATGTCCTTAGAATTTCAATGAGCATGTAGTTAATAATCTGGTTAATGAATTAGAGTGAAGGGGCAAAATACTCATGTACAAACTAAGGATAATATCCCGTGGTAAGTATCTCTGATGATGTTCCGGATCTCGCGGGCAAAACACTCATGTATGATTTCGGGGGTAAGACCTTGTGAAAAAATACCGATGATGATGTCCGTTGGTAATTTTAGGTAAAAGTGACCAATTATAAAAAAAAAATATTTGAGAAAAGAAGAAAAAGAAAAAAAGAAGAAAAGAAATGTTAGTTAGAGAATAAATGCTCAAGAAGTTACATTCCAATAAATAGTTTTAAGGGGGGTTGGAGAAAACATTAATTTAAATCATTTATACCCTTTGCTTTGACTGAATATGATTCGGTAGTAAGTTGAACTTGACCTTTCTTTAGTGGGATCCATAGGCGACTGAACTTATATCTGGTAATTTCATAAACACATGGGGGCGAAAGAAAGGGTTGGTGTCTGGGTTTAATCGAATAGAAATATCGGCAATCGTAGTTAGTATGTTAGTACGTCATGGTATGTGGAATTGTTTTGGTGGACTGTTAATTTTAAATGTTAATGTTTAGAAGTCAATTTCTTGGTTATGATTCCATTGCAATATTTTTCGAGGACGAAAAAAGAGTCAGTGTGGGGATGTTTGATGTGTTGCAAACACATCTCATTTTTGGGGTCTTTTCTTTATATAGTTGAGTCAATTTAAGTCGGTTTTGAGTCATTTTCTTTGTGTCTTTATTTACTTTTCAGTTATTGAGTCTTAACTATGTTTTTAGTGTGATTTTACAGGTAATGATTTAATTCCCGAGACTACGAGTGACCAAGAAAATGGTAGATCACAATTAAAGGAAGATTGGCCGAATTTTAAATGTTACAATGGTTGGTGCGGTTGATCTTGAGCCAGAGGTATTCGCATATTACAATTAAAGCGAAAGTAAAGTTGGGCGGCAAATTACAATCCATGGAAATATGGATTACAATTCAATTGGGCTTCTGTGATTACTACACGTCCACGTGAATTAGGAATAAGCAAAGAAAGAAAAAAAGTTATCACAAAGATTAAAAGAAAAAAAAAGAGAAGTATGCATTCAACATTCTCACGGATTGAAATTGAGAAACTTGCACGTGAAGAAAGGGATTAAAAGAGAAAAAAAAACCTACATATATTAAAAACCTCTCGACGGCAAAAGGAGGAGAGAGGGACGAAAGAAAGCAATTCCGAGAGGAGGAGAACAGAAGCGTACGTGAGGAAAAAAAGAATTCGAAGCAACCAGGCTACCAAGCAAGCCCGTCAAAAAGTCAAAATAATTATTTAGCAAGCAAGCAGGTAGGCTGGTAGCTAGATTGATTTATTTCTTTAGCGATGGATAATATCCTTGACATCGGTTTTGTTCGTGTTTCTGTTCGAACCATGTTTCTTGGCTAAATTACTTGTGCTGCCTAGACCAATATGATGATTATTTGACGTTTGTACTTTTATTCGGTTTATGGATTCTTATAGATGGATGATGTTTTAGTAAAAGACTATTAATTTATAGATTAATGCGTATGAATGCTTGAATTAGGATCGTAATTAGTAATCTAAACTGTTCAATCTGCGAATGTCTTTCGGTTTGGGTTGGGTAATCAATTGCATGACTTTATGTTGGTAGTTGATATGGTTAGCAAATTAGTTAATCATAGTTTAGGTTATTGGTGAAAATCTTGATTCTTGTGTGCTGCTAGGTTTAGACAAGCCGAGAGGTGATAGACCTATTGAGTAGTCGGGGTTTTTAGGGTTTTAGGTTAAATTGCCTCGGGAGAGGGATTCCCTTTTAATTCTAATTTTACCCGCTATTCCATGTTAATTCTGTAAGTTATTAGTTACTCCTTTCATCGTTAGGTGTCTGGGATAGGAACAAGCCGGAAGGTGACCTGTCTGTTCGAGTACTAGAACATCCGTTAGGAACAAGCCGGGAGGTGACCTAACCAATCAGTGTGCGTCTTCGATTCTTAGGATTTCCTATTGCGTCACACCCGGTAAATGGTCTGGGGTCCACTAGGTTTTTCTTAGAGTTGTTATTAAGATCCTGATTCCATCATAGTTATCCATAGCCGAGTGAGATTGCAAGCGTTGAATAGGATTCTGGGTCTAGGTAGTACTTCTCTCCATCTGTCAGTTTCCTTGATTTTTCCGAGTTCGGTTGTTAGTTGCTTTAGTTAGTTAAGTTAGATAATCAATTCTAAAAACCAAAATCACTCAAATTTCTCATTCATAGAGTCCTAGGTTAGAGTCTTGTTCATAGTGTCCTTAGGGTTCGATATCCGGTCTTCTGTAGCTATACTGCCGCCGACAGGTACACTTGCCTTAGGTTCGGTCTAGTTTTAGGAGTTTCGGTAAAATTAGGTGTGTCTAGGTCTAGGTTTAGGTCTAGGATATTTTATTTTTAGGTGTAGTTCCGAACACATCAACGGGCCCAAGGCTTGTTAGGCATTATTCACACCGATGTGTGTGGACCCTTTCGAACCGAGACGAGAAATCGTGAACGGTACTTCGTGACTTTCATCGATGACTACAGCCGATATGCCTATGTCTATCTGATGAAACACAAACATGAAACTTTTGAAAAGTTCAAAGAGTTTCAAAACGAAGTACAAAATCAGTTAAATCGAACTATTAAAATACTTCGATCCGATAGAGGCGGAGAATACCTAAGCGCTGAATTCCTGAATCATCTAAAGGAATGTGGAATCGTTTCACAACCTACTCCACCTGGCACACCCCAGTTAAATGGCGTTAGTGAAAGGAGGAATCGAACTTTGCTTAACATGGTTCGATCGATGATGTGCAGGACCTCCTTGCCACATTCCTTTTGGGGATATGCCATCTTGACCGCTGCTCGCCTAATAAATCTGGCACCGACCAAGAAAGTAGGGAAGACCCCATATGAGATATGGCATGGTTCTCTTCCTAAACTATCATACCTCAGGGTAAGGGGATGTGATGCTTATGTCACCAGTGAATCTGACAATAAGCTTGATCCCCGAGGTGAAAAGGTAACTTTCATTGGATACTATTGTAATACCGGTTATTACTTTTACCATCCTGATGCAAAAACTGTTTCCATCAAAAGGAAAGGTAAATTCCTTGAGAAAGAATTCCTTACTCGAGGAACAAATAGTGATCCAGTGGATCTTAAAGAAATTCGAGATACACCTAACCCTGAAATGGTCGCTGCGTCTGACCGACAAGTTGTTGTCGCACCATCAGACCCAAACACAAGCACAAGCGTTCGTAGGAGCGAAAGAATACGATATGAGCCTTATAGATACCTTGGATATCATGAGGCCTTCGACGTTCTGTTAATAGCCGATTCTAACGATGAGCCTATTAATTACAAAGCTGCTATATCGGATCCGGAATCTGATAAATGGCTTGAAGCCATGAACGCTGAGATGCAATCCATGCGTGACAATCACGTCTGGGACTTGATTGAGCTACCCCCCGGCACACGGGCAGTAGGGAGCAAGTGGATCTTTAAAAGAAAAACTAACATGCATGGAAATGTGCAAACCTACAAGGCACGGCTTGTAGCAAAAGGTTTCACTCAAACTCAAGGGATTGACTATGATGAGACCTTTTCACCCGTTGTCATGATCAAATCGATCAGGATTCTCCTTGCCATAGCCGCATACCATGACTATGAGATATGGCAAATGGACGTTAAAACCGCCTTCCTGAACGGACAACTTGAAGAAGATGTCTATATGGTTCAGCCTGATGGTTTTGTCGATCCAGAGAATCCAAACAAGGTTTGCAAGCTAAGCAAGTCCATTTATGGACTCAAGCAAGCATCTCGAAGCTGGAATCTTCGTCTTGATCAAAAGGTCAAAGAGTTTGGTTTTGAACAAAACAAAGATGAGCCTTGTGTTTACAGAAAGGCAAGTGGGAGCGCTGTATCGTTCCTCGTACTGTACGTGGACGATATATTGATCATAGGGAACAACATACCCATGCTTAACGAAGTTAAGAAATGGCTTTCATCTTGTTTCGCTATGAAAGACCTTGGAGAAGCCGCTTACATTCTGGGAATTAAAATTCACAGAGATCGATCTAAGCGCCTTTTGGGACTCAGTCAAAGCACATACATTGATAAGATCATAGCTCGGTTCAACATGAGCAACTCCAAGAAAGGAACCGTTCCCATGACTAAGGGAACAATCTTGGACAAATCTCAAGCACCTAAAACGGAGCGCGAGATAAGCCAAATGGCATTGATCCCATTTGCCTATGCTATTGGATCTATCATGTATGCCATGCTCTGTACACGACCGGATGTCTCGTATGCACTGAGCGTGACAAGTCGGTACCAACAGACGCCAGGACTATCTCACTGGACGGCTGTGAAGAACATACTGAAATACTTGAGGAACACCACTAATATGTTTCTCATATACGGAGGTGTTGATGAGGAGCTCACTGTAAGATGTTACACTGACGCTAGTTTTCAGACTGACCGAGATGACTCTCGCTCACAGTCGGGATTCGTATTCACTCTTAACGGAGGGGCTGTTTCTTCGAGAAGCTCAAAACAGCCAGTAGTAGCTGATTCTACTACTGAATCCGAATACATAGCCGCCTCAGAAGCTGCTAAAGAAGCCGTGTTGATGAAGAAGTTCATATCCGATATCGATGTTATGCCAAGTATTAGGCAGCCCATCGAGATGCTGTGCGATAACACAGGCGCTATAGCTCAAGCCAAAGAGCAACGGTCTCATAAGATGGCCAAGCACGTCCTGAGGAAATTCCACTACATAAGAGAAGTAGTCGACAGAAATGAAATCAAGATAAGCAAAGTACACACAGATCAAAACTTAGCTGATCCTTTTACTAAGCCTATGACTCAGGAGACTCATATACGCCACAGAGAAGCGATAGGGCTTAGATTAGCTAAAGACATGTTTTGATTCAGTATTTGGATGTATGAACACCAACAGTTATCTATATTATTCTTATTCCATCTGTTTTATGCAATAATGAATTACATAACTGTGTTCAATATTTGTACGTTTAATCCTTGGACAATAAGTTCTTGTCCTAAATGTCCGTAGTCGATTAGTTAGTGGGAGCTATACTAAAGAAAGACTATTGTGACTAGTTGAACTTTAAAGTTGTTTAACGTTCAATCTCACAGACCTCATTGGTGAATGACGTTGGACGTAACTCGCATCATGCAACGCAAACATGGAAGTCTTGCTTGCTTGATTAATGCATGCTCTAATGTATCCTTAGACCTGAGACGCATATTCGAACTCCTTTCTACTAAAGAACATTCTTTGATTGTAGCCTAACGTTGTCGCGTAACTGCCAGCCATAACGACTACTTTTGGGAATGGCTCTGAAGTTTAGTGGGAGCTGTATGCCTCAACAAGGGATTCTGTACTCTTGCTTCGGCAACAGTTAGACATAAAGGCGCCCTCGTTGGTTCCAAGTGACAAGTGTGAGGCCTCACCCAAACTTACTGTGTGTTTGTTGGATCACTTCGAATTACATCGAGAATGAAAATCGATGAATAAAATATGGGAGTCCATGTCCCATAATTCATCAATGTCTTATACAGAAAGGAACATATGACAATGAATGCACAAGTCATGAGTCTGCTTGATGGTCAATCAGATATACTTTGGCAACTGACTTAAAGTGTCAATATTAGTTGGTGTAGCTATGCATAGCTAGAGTGCCTCTGGCTGCGCTCGTTAAACTGTCGCGTTCAGTCCAAGTGGGAGACTGTTGGATATGGGGTGTCCTGACCCGACGAATTAACGAACCCGACCAATATTGACCCGTAAGAGTTACACCCGGGGCAATGGATTATAAACTAATTACCTTTTAATTAGTTAAATTGAACTGATTGGCGAATAAATAAATATTGATTTATTTAGATGACAAAATTTAATCGGTTAAATATATATTCGCGATTTAAAAGACGTATGAGTTAAACTGTTAATGGGTTAACAGTTTAACCCATTGGTGGGCTATAGAGAATTCGCAGAAGGCCATGGTGGGCCCATGGTCTGCGAAATTCTCATATAGGGTGGGGAGGAGTGGAGATCAAGTCATAAGTTTTTCGAAACCCTAATCTCCTCCTCCTCCCTGTCTCTCTCTGCGTCGCAAACCAAGGAGCACAGAGGGAAAACCCTTTGCCGTCTCTGTTCTTGATCTATCTCCAGTGACGCCATCACCTCAATTCCCAATGGATCAACGTTTCGCGAGTATCATTCAGCGACTCGACCAGGAAGCAGCCACCGCCCGAGCCGAGGCTGCAAGCCGAGCCGAAGCCGCAGCCGCCGCCGCAGCCCAGGCCGCAGCCACCGCCGCCGTGTCCGCCGGCGCGCCGCCGGTCGATCGCCGGCCGGTGGTTCTCGCGTTGCCGGCGCAACCGAGACCACCGCGTCCTGTGCCGTCCTCGTGGCCCGCACCGCTTTACCATCCGGTTGCCGCCACCTCGTCACCGCCGGTTACCGGTGATGAGATCATTGTAGGATCGGTCCCCGTTGCGATCCCGTCGGAAAGAGTTTTGTCACCGCCACCGGTGGTGAAGTTACCACCGCCGCCGCCACTGCCGTCGCCGCCTCCTATGGCCGCCGGAGTTTCAGTCGAAGATCTGACCCGCAGATTCGAGTCAGATGTTTCAGTTCTACCTAGCGCGAGTCCATTGAACTCGGGTGTCTCGAACGGTTGTTCGGAACCCGCTAAGGTATATCTAAAAGTTTTAGATATTTAATTTAATTATTTATTTATTTTAAATAAATATATATATCTGTGTTTGTCGTGTCCGGTGATTGATCCTGTTACAGTTGCGTCCGCGTTTTAAATGTTTCCGCTGCCAAATTAATTTAGAATTAATTTAAATTATTAAATCGGTTTTTAATAAAATAAAAATCGGTAACCCGGATCCCACTGTAAATCCCAACAGCTATAACCAACTACCATCGACGACCATTAACCCAGAACATGAACCACCTTATCGTTTCACCCAAACCCTAAATCGATGCTCCATAGCCTGAACAGCCGTAGGCAAGAACTTGTGAGTTGCAGTCTCGTCATCGTTCTTCCTGACTTCCAACGGTTATCTATCAACACAGTGACCTCGATTGGTTTGTTTTTCTCAGAAATTACTCTTCAAGTTTTCGAAGAGAGAGAAAGAGACTATGTTGTCTTTTGTTTTGTTGTGTTGACTGCTTCAAGACACACATAGTAGGTCAACCTAGAAAGAGGTTAGGTTTGATGGCACATGGGTGATGGGAGAGGATAAGGAAGATTTGATGGGTTGAAAGGAGGTACATAAGATGACGTGTAGAAACTTTTGTCAGTAGATAAGGTATGGAAATGGACCATAAACAAATCAAATAAGATGTCATTCCAATTAAAAAATAATTCGGGACTTTTAATTTGTGTTGAAGATTCAAACACATACCCAGAAATATATCAAGAACACAGCAGAAAAGAGTTTTGAACAAACTTGGGAGGAGACTTCAATAACCTTTCAAGAACAAATATCATCTTTTTTGTTACAAAAACAAGCAAATAAACACAAAGATGAAAATAACCAACCGTTTGGTTGCGTTTTCTCGACCACGGCTCTGATACTAATTGTAGAAACCGAGGTCGGTGAGCCAAGCTAACCTCGGTGGCACGGTGCGGAAGTGGGATTGGAGACTTTGTGAGCTCGTCTTTGTAGAACAAATAAACACCTGGAATAAGAACATCGATAGTGTTGTGAGATGTGATGATGATGATGATGATGAGGATAATTATATAGAAGTACTGATGAACAAGATAAATAGATAATCAAATATAACCGAGTGATTGATTATATTTTACCTACACCACTCATACCCGGTTCATGAACCCACACAACTTCAAAGCTTCATGCTCTCAACTCTCTCACTCATACATACATACACCTGTCACAAATGAAAGACTTAACTATATATACTAACCTAACAATGGCAAACTACTAAATAACCAACAACCAGTAACTAGTGACAAATAAATAATGTAACAATACATAATAATGTCACTTTGCCATGTCATCGGTTAGTGAGAGTCTTCGAGTCATAAACTTCACCGTGTTGTGCAAACGGTTGATAATAAGTGATACGTTGAGTTTCATCTAACCAAATCTCAATCTCCTCGGACTCGGAAATTCCTAACAGCTAGTATAACTCAGAAGGCCTCAATCAGCAAGATAGGATCCAAAATGCAGAGAAAGAAGTACTGGCCATGAGATAAAACCGAAAGCAAACACCAATTAACAGATCATACGTGTCAAACTGTATTACAGACCAAACAGGAGAACTCAACCCAAAAGACTAGTTTGATGAGTGAGAGAGCCCACTTGGCCTATAAACCCCACATCAGTTGCCCGTACAACCAATGTGGGACAAGTCCCATACCTTACAATGTTACCGATCCATAACAATCGACCCTCCTTAAGGGCCAACGTCCTCGTTGGTCACGGTCACGTTGGTCACGACTAGTTCTCTCCAGGCCACCACTTCGAGGTCTCGTTGGTCACGGCTAATTCCCTTTAGGCCACCACTCCGTGGGCCACTATTACGAGTTTGGATCTGATACCATTGTTACAGACCAAACAGAAGAACTCAACCCACAAGACTAGTCTGATGGGTGAGAGAGCCCACTTGGCCTATAAACCCCACATCAGTTGCCCATACAACCAATGTGGGACAAGTCACATACCTTTCAATGTACCGATCCATAACAATACGTGATAAATTGTATAAGGGGGTCATTAGTCATTATTATGAAATGGGGGGACTATAGTCATGAATGGTTATTGTACTAGGGCTATTATTAAATAAACCACCGCAAAGGAAATGAAGCATGGATGATTTTATGTAAACCCTTCTTGTTCTATGTGTTCTTCTACTACTCTCTAAATCGATCGTATCAAAGGTATCAGATCCGTTCTTTCCTTGGAATGGGCTCGATTTCTATCAAAAACTCATTGTGTGGTGATTAGGTTGGCAATTCAAGAAGAAATTGAAGCAAAAACTAAGACCAGTGATTTAGAGCAGCAACATAAAATAATCATGGAAGATTCTTTTGAGGCACTTATGTCATTGAGACAAGAAGGTTGAAATCAGTGAGGGTTATGCCATATACCTCTTTATTGATGGTCTAAGACCAGAAATTGGTGGATGTTTTTATCCAGTGGCATCGATATAGTCTTCGATCTTTAAATGATGCATTTTCCTTAGCCCTAAAATTGAATTCTAATGGATTAAAGGATACATTGTCCCCTTATGATCCAAATTCTTCTGTATACATAAAAGTTGCATCCAAAGTGTTTGATGAAAGGCCTAAGGAAGTGATTAATGAGATAAAAGAAAGTTTAGGTGATGAAATTCATGATTTGGATTTAAATAATAGTAAGGAGGTGCACATGAAATTGAGTATAAACCGGTTGATGAATTTGGAATTTTGAAACTGCCATCACCTAACACAAATGATGGATCAGAAAGTGTTGATTTTGCAGCTATAGTCACGTACTATTATAGTAACCCAACTTACTTGTTCAACAATTTTATAAATCAAATGAGACTTGAAGATTTCGGGAATTATGCATGGTGGTATGATACTCATGGGTTATATCGATTGATGTTCAAGTACATGAAGAAAAAAGATGTGCCGGGAACATCAATGTTTTAATACATAAAAAAGATTGATAAGTTGGAACATGATTATGATAGAAGCAATTTGCTTATTACTCAAATCCAAATTGTTTTTCCTTACTATGGAAGTTCAAAGTTATAAATGGAAATCCAAAAAAAAGAAGTAAATAAATTACTTCATCACCGGGCGGTCCACTAGCAACCTCACCACGAGTCCATCTTAATGATGGATACAAATTATCCTACAGAGAATGGGAAATCTCAAAAGATGACGCTATTAGAACATTGAAGAATCTGTATTCTCATTCACACATAATTGTGTATACAATCCCTATTATATACTAAACATAATTACATAATAAACCCTCTACAAATACACATGTATATAATTGTTTAATACGCCCCCGCAGTTTGAACGGGTGTTGAGACAAGCTGGAGCGAAATTTATGAAAAAGAAACCGCGGGAGCCCCTTTGTAAAAATATCTGCATACTGATGTTCAGAGGGGATGTGTAAAACTCGAATCTTGCCTATTCGAACCTGCTCACGAACGAAGTGGATATCTATTTCAACATGCTTCGTTCGTTGAGTCGGGGCTGAAGTGAGGCGGCGAATGGATGGGAGTTTGAGTATGGGCCATCGTTGTTGGGCTAGCAAGCTGGGCTTCGGCTTTGTTGAAGGGAGTTGGAGCTGGGCCATTAGGAGTTGGATCAACACACGGCAAAGGGTCCTCACAAGAGTCAGAATGATTGAAATGTGTGGTTGGTGCATCTTGAGTTGCAAATGGGAAAATATTTTCATCAAAAATCACGTGTCGAGACACGTGGACCCGACCCGTGATAGGATCATAGCACCTATATCCCCGAAAATTGGAAGGATATCCCAAAAAAATGCAACGCACGGATCGGGGGCTTAGTTTATTTGGGGCGGTGCTGGATAGATTCGGGTAACAAGAACAACCAAATACCCGTAGGTGTTCATATGTGGGTTGACGATGGTATAGAGCATGAGTGGGGGTGTTAAGGTTTAGGCGTTTGGTAGGAAGGATATTGTGGAGATAGGCGGCGGGGTGCAAAGCCTCTACCCAAAACGGCGGCGGAAGACGGGCTTGAGTTAGGGGAGCACGAACAATGTCTTTAAGCCGGCGTATCATACGCTCGGCTCTGCCGTTTTGAGGTGAAGTTTGAGGACACGAGAATCTAAAAACTAACCCATTTTTATCAGCAAATGTTTTAAATTCCCCATTATCAAATTCACCCCCGAGATTACACTGAAAGGATTTAATGGTTTTATTGAATTGAGTTTGGATTAGTTTATGAAATTTTGCAAAGGTTGGAAACGTGTCCGATTTAAACTTCAAAGGATAGACCCATACATATTGAGTGAAGTTATCAATTAAAACCATATAATATTTGTATCCTGATTTACTTGGAATCGGGGAAGTCCACAAATCACAGTGAATAATATCAAACGCACAATAAGTAACATTCATAGAATCAGAAAATGGCAAGCGTTTGCTATTGGATAGCTGACACGACTCACAAATGGACCCAAGTTTGCCCTTATTACATGAAATCAAACAACGACTAGAAAGAAATTCTAAGACTTGAGAACCGGGGTGACCAAGCCTTAGCCTTGTATGCCAAAGAAACGAACTGGAGCCGGTGGTAATATAGGCGGTTGGTGAATTGGCGGTGGTGAATGGGTAGATGCCGCCATCACTGAGGTGGCGGGAAAGGAGCTCTCCAGTCTTTAGATCCTTCACAGAAAAACCGTATGGGTCAAATGCAACAGTAACCTGGTTATCAATGGTAAATTGTCGAACAGAAAGCAAATTTTTGACAATATTGGGGGATACAAGGATGTTATTAAGACGGTAAGATTTATGTGGTGAGGAAAGGTTGGAGGAACCGGATCCTGTAATTGGTAACGGTTGACCGTTGCCGACAAAAATATGACTTATATTAGAATAAGATACGGGAAATTGTACCATACCTGGATTCGCGGTGACATGATTGGAGGCTCCCGAGTCCATTATCCAGGCCGAGTCCGGTGGCATCATCTGATTTGCCTGATACGCTGCACCTATATCCGTGGGATTCAAAGCATCATAGTTGGAGTAGGCACCGCCGGTAAAGTTAGCAGAGGGTTGTGGGTAGGGGTTATTCGGCCTAGGCTGCCAGGACTGTTGGGGTGTCCAGTTGGGTGGGTTGGTTGGGTAAGGGCATGGAGGTGTGTTCCACCAACCCCATGGTGGCATGGACGGGTAGTTGTTTGGGTTACGGTTATTGTTACGGATCCCCTGATTACGATACCCACGGTTATTCCCCATGCGATAATTATTCCGGCCCTTGTAGTTATTATTGTTGTTTCTAGAAGCAAATTGGGCCTCATAATCATAAGGCCTGTTAGGATCGATGTAGTGGGCCGGTGGTGGGTTTCTGTACGAATTGGGGTTGTTGGCAGATTGGGTAGATGGATTTAATGGAGGTTGATTTTGGTTTTGTAAAGGGTGGGCATTTTGAGAATTATTATTAGTGGCGGCTAGGACTTGGGGAGTGGGGTTTTGGCGGGCATTGAGTCGGTGCAATTCTAATTGCACCATGTTAACAGCGGTGTCCCACGTAGGTGCACTTTGATTAATAAACGATGCTACGGTGTCATACTCCGAGGGAGAGTCCACGAACCAGTTGCAAAACACGCCGGTTATCATCGACCAGGCCTCTCAACATCATTCAATTGTTCAGCAAGATCAACTAATTTTTGAATGTAATCGTCCATAGACGCACAGCTAGCAAGAGTTAGAGTAGTGAACTCTTGTTCAAGGGCAGCCGCCCTTGATCCTTTATTGTTCAAATAAATTTCTTGCAATTTAACCCATACCTGTCTTGCAGTTGCGTCATTGGCAAGAACACGATGCAGGACTTTTTCGGACAGTGTAGCATAGATCCACTGTAAAACAAGTGCATCAATATCGACCCATAGGTCGTATGTGACATCGGTGGTGGCGGGTGGCTCAGTCCCATCGATGTGGTTCATCACTTTGTACGCCTTTGCATGAGTTTTGAAAAGTTTTACCCAGGATGAGTAAGTTACCGTAGTTCCATCCAGAGGTCTAACACGTAAGATCATGTTGGTGACAACATAAGCTTGCTGTAGGATCTTGTCGAGAGCCTTCACACGTGGATCAACGGTTGTTTCTCCCATATCGGATTGATCTATTGCGTCAGAACTATGAGTCGACGATGGGGAAGAGGGCTGGGACGTGTTGGATCGCGGCGATGCCGGAGATGAAGGCTGGGACGCCGTGGCGTCGACCAGCCGTTCACGGCAGGAAGACTACGATCGAAAAAAAAGAGAGGATGGAGGCTAGGGTTTAATGCTGTGATACCATATTAGAACATTGAAGAATCTGTATTCTCATTCACGCATAATTGTGTATACAATCCCTATTATATACTAAACATAATTACATAATAAACCCTCTACAAATACACATGTACATAATTGTCTAATAGAGGCAAAGTGCAAGCTTATTGCTGATGTGTCTAGAAGAAGTGTTGAGGTCGGTTATATTTTCTTATACAACTCTCGGTCGAAATTGCCATTCTTATCAACAAACAGAGAAAACGCTGAGAGGGATGGAAAATGTAGATTTCTTGCTCATAAGAATACTATATTCTATATATATCTCATGAAAGGTGACACCAATTTGCCGACCGCTCCTGGTGCTCATAACTTTAAAGCATGGATTTACCAAGAAAAAAATATCTCGTAGCGCTAATTGGACACACGGGAGCTATTCAAGGGGTAAGACTGTACTGTATATATAGCTTATCTTAAGATCTAAATGGAGTTTACATTACAGATTCATGAAAATAGGATATGTCTCTTCAACTCACAAGTTGATCTCATTAAATTTAAAGGCCATGATGGAGAGGTGACATCAGTACATTGGTGCTCATATGAGATTGGTAAAATAGCACCTACTACATATGATTTCCAATTGAGCCGGTCTTTATTAGATGGAATCTTAAGTGATAACACTCACGAAGCGAACAAGATTGCATCTTTTATATGTGCAACTATTGAGAATCAAGGTAAGAAACCAAAGCAAGGGAACATAGTCTTTTCTTGGACCAAAGTTCAAGCAGTTAAATATGGAGATGAATGCATGTTAGAAGCTGGTGTGTTTGACTTAGCTGATGGTGGTATGGATAAACCACAAGGAAAACTATTAGGAGACAATTTGGAAATGAAGTTTGAATCATTGTTTCTGAAAACCAAAGTCATGATAAAAATGGGGGAGCAAGGTGATGCTCTTGTTCTACTTGAAGCAAATTATGAAACTCTGAAAGAACAAATGATTTCAAGAGAAACTACAAAAGAAGCTATTATCTTGGATGTCAAAGCCTTGGGTTACTTGGTCGTTGGAGATTTAAATTTGTTTGAATCTATCTTACGGGAGTGGCATCCACCATGGCATCCCATTATTACAATTGCGAATGTCATTGGGCGAAGTGAATGGCGTCCACCGTGGAAGGGGTCGCACCAAGGAATCCATGGATGCTACGATTTTTTTTCTTTATTTTTGTGATTCTTGAGGTCAAGAATCTTTTAAGGGTGGAGTATTGTTACGTGATAAATTGTATAAGGGGGTTATTAGTCATTATTATGAAATGGAGGGACTATAGTCATAAATGGTTATTGTACTAGGGCTATTATTAAATAAACCACCGCAAAGGAAATGAAGCATGGATGATTTTGAGTAAACCCTTCTTCTTTTATGTGTTCTTCTACTACTCTCTAAATCGATCGTATCAAACTCATTCTAATTATCAATGGTGGTCAACTTCCTGTAGATGTCGAGGGTCACAACCAAACCTTAGAAACCACGATCATTGTTGTTATCAGACAAAACAAACAGGAAAGTGGTGAGATGATGAAACCAATTACTCGATCAAGTTAGATTACAGGGGCTATGAAAGACACAAATGGAGGAGGAAATTATGTATGCGATAGAACAGATGAATGCTAGGTTAGGGTTGGTTTTCATAAAAATGAAAATGGGTCAGAAAATTAGATCAAGCGACGATGAGAGGGGAATGCTACTGGAACTGGTAGTGATTCAACTTCGAAATTGAATGCCTCCAATCAAGTACCATGCGAGTGAGGCGATTAAACTCCAAATTGATGGACACTTGAATTCCAAAACTTGTAACACCCCAAAATCTAAAGGTAATAAATATATATGTGTTTATATATTTTTATATGTGAAAATATGTGTCGTATATGTGTTTATGTGATTAACATGTTAAAATGTTAAGAAATGCGTATTTGAAGTTATAACAATAAACAATGCATAAGGTAAGTTGAGTTCTAGATTAGTTGGTTAAGTGTTTATATCTGCATTTATAAGGTAAGTGTTTATCGGGTTAGATTATTAAGAAAAAAATACATGTTTATATGTTAAATATATGTTATATAAATGATTAGTCACCATGCTAGGTGTCAATTCTCATGATTAGTCACCAGGGGGTGATCCAGAAAAAAATTTCAAGGGTAACGTTCAAAATTTTTTTAGCCATAATTCATAACGTTCAATTTTTTTTACCGTAACACATACAATGTAAATTAAAAACATACATAATAGATGTTTCATCTTTGGTTTTGGAAAGCTTGAAATCGAGACATTACATCATCTTCTTTTACTTTAAGAAAAGTTACTTTTTCGACCGCACAAATGAGAGCGTTGTTTAAGTACTCCTCACCCATTCAATAGCGTAAATCCATCTTGATAAAATTTGTTCCTCAGTAAACCCTAAATCCTAAAATAAGATAACATGAAGTGCTGAAGGAGAATAGGAGATTTGGAGATGATTTACCGGTGCGGTTGGGCACATTGCAACAGGGTCGGTGGGCGGAGGCGGAGGCGGACGACGGAGTGGCGGCCAGATGCCTGTAGCAATCGGCAGACAACCAGAGGACGGAAGAGAGGGGAAGCCAGTGGCGAGTCCAGAATTATTTCCCAGTGTGGGCAAAAACAAGATGATTAGAATGACTCGACAAAAAATGAGTCGATTAAAACTAGTCAAAACGAGTCGATTTTAACGGGTCAAATAAATACGTTAAGAAAACATATATTTTATTTAATTAACAATTTCTTAAACTATGTCATAATAGTCTACTATACTTAAAAGAACTTGCTTTTATAATTAATTCACAAATTTAAAGACATAAATAACTAGATTAGATTAGAGTAAATTTTTATATTTGTTCATACATAATCTATTTTAATTTCTTTAATAAATCAAAATTTTAACTTAAAAAGAAAAGGAAGTGAGTAATAGTAGAGGTGGTACAACTCCCTGACACTAACATAGAAAAAGATATCAATTTACCATATATAAAAATAAGTACGTAGTACCTTCACATTCCCTCATATATAAAATTAATATATAGAATCAAAGTGGTCTTCTCCTTCATTCTTATCTACAGTAGTCTTCTTCTTCATTCTCATTTACAGAGTAACAATGGTGAAATTTTCTTTATACTTTGTTTGCCGTTTTTCTTTCTTATTCAGAGATAACGGAAAATTATCTCAGGGGTAACGAAATACATCAAACGTCAAAAAAGAAAAAAAAATTCCATTAAGCAGCACAAGTTCAGGGGTAGCGGGCCCTACCCCTCCCACAAAGGTAGGGCCGACCCTGTTAGTCACCATGCTAGGTGTCAATTCTCATGCTTAGTCACTAGGACACTTGTAGGAAGCATGTGAGACACTCTTGGCTATAAATAGACCATTGATCCATCTATTTTTCCTTGCTAATTCACCTAAAATAAACTTAAAACCTCTAAGAACCTCAAGAACACCAAGAACACTCTAGCTTGCATTTTTGAAGATTCAAAGGGAGTTAGGAGCTCAGCTTCTGGAATAGATCCCTTTAAAGTATGTTTAACAAAACCTCTCAATTAGTTTCATGATTCAAAACACTTAGATATGCCTTTTAAGGATAATTCAAGATTAGGGTTCTTGAATATGTTTTGTAAAGATTGGGAGTTCTAGTAGGAATCATGGGTTTATATTTGGTATGAAGCCTTAGAATAACATGTTTTAAGGAAGTCATGTTTAAAGAAGGTCGGTAATGATCATCACCAAACTAAAACACAAATATGGGTGATATCTCATAGTAATTTCGTCTCCTAGTCGTGATAACGCCTATACGGTCGGTAATGAGAATCACTCATCAAGAACGTAAGGACTTGGACAAGGGTAATGATATTCAACGTAAGAACCTAATTATATATATATTAAATATATATAAGCTAAAACCTGAGTTCCGGTAAAGTATTGAATATACCGAGTTACTCGGGTATCGAGAAGTTTGCGTGGACTGGAAGGGTGGCGCCTGTACAATGGGGTTTTTGGCATAGTGGCGTTGTCGCATAAATCCCAACTGGGACATAGCAAATGCTTCACTGGGCGGTCCTGGAGTGAGCGTTTACTTATAGGAATGCGCATCTTCATAAATATCACTAAAAGAATACTTTTTCCCGCAAAGGGCAAAACGGTCATTTTTGACAAATGAATGTTAAACCAACAAGTGGTTGGGTTTGGGTTAAAGGGTTAGTCTTAATGACCATTTGTAACCTCTAGGATGTCTTGCTAGGGACATCACGTTAATGCAAGTTAGATCCACGAAGGAATAAGCCAAGTAACTACTTCGCAACCTAAGGTGAGTTCTATGAGCCCTATTTTATATTACTTAAATGCTTTAAACTGTTTTGGGCTGATATACATAACGTCTTGTGTAAATACTTTCTATTGTTTATAAAGTATTGATATATGTGAAATGTATACGATGTTACTTGCCTTTAGTGATTAAGTGTTGGTCCAAAAACAACAACTAATCACGATATCTTAATCACAAACGAGTGCGGAATCCTCGTTTATGATTGATTCAAGATAGAGAAGAGAAGAAACACGAAGAATACGATGATTAAACGTTAAAAACTTGATCTTTGCACACAAGAAAACTTGTCGGGTACAAAACAGAAATCGTAAACACTCTTCTCTCTCTAGATCACGATCACGATCGTTATCAGCTCCCTGGAAATCATAAACTAGCTCTCCAAATCAGCAACCCAAATGAGGAGGTCTAGAGGGGTTTATATAGGCACCCCAATGGGTTTACTATTGAGCCTCTTGAGTCATAAACCCAATAGTAAACTCAAGCCCAACCATAAACTAGCCTACATACAATAACCAAACTAGTCTACTAAACTAATGAAACCCTCTAAGCCCAGCCCAACATATTTAATATTACAAGCCTCATAATCTAGCCTCTACAATATTCCCCTAGGCTTGTGATATTAAATGTCTTTAATCTTTGAAATTCTTCTTCTTGACTGGCTTGCATAGATGTTGATGAAGAATCTTTCCGCAGAAATCTTCAGTGAGTTTCATGACGGGCACTTGGGCCTTCCTCTTGATCAGCATCAGCTTGAACTTATTGAAATGAACAAGTTAATGAGATGGAGGATTCTCATTGACTTACTTTTCTTGAAGGAATTGGTTCTTGCTGAATCTTCGGTAACTGTCTTGAATCTTCATATATTAGAGCTTGTGAACATCTTCTTTGATAATCTTTTAGAAGCTTGTAAAGAAACCAACAACTTCCCCTGAACAGTTGCTTTTCCAGATGGAAGTCTTGTCCGGCTGGTTCTTTAACTTTGAGCAGTAGCAGCATCAGCAGGATCTCTCTCTCATCAACCTGTCTGACACACATTTGAAAAAATATACTCCACCAGACATTTGACGACCGGTCTTTGGGTTAGGAGGTAATTATCATCTGTTCAGTTGATTCAAATTAACATAATTTTAACCAAAAACCCTAATATAGATTACGGGTTTTCTATAAAACTTCCCCTGAACCTAAGACCTCTAAAGACTTCCCCTTAGCTGATAAATTCCCTTCAGCTAAGGACTTCCCCTGAGATAATACATATTATCTTCGAGTTCCCTTCAGATACTATGTATTATGGAAGTCTTTTCAGATAATACTTATTATCCTCCCTCCTTCCCCTAAAAATTTGTCAAGATCTGACGGAGGAAGTCTTTTCCATTAGATAATAAGTATCATCCTCGAGTTCCCTTCGGATAATACTTATTATCCCATACTCCTTCCCTTAAAAATTTGGCAAGATCTGTCGGGGGCATATTGTCATGCATTAAAACCCATGAAAAACACATTTTGACTTCTCAAATCAACCTGGCCAAGACGAAAAAACACCAAAAAGAACTTAACGACTCACACACGAAAGATAAAAATAAACAAATACTTACCAAACCAAACATGAGAAAGTTTACAAGGGATCAAACCGTATGAATCTGACTGAGGAACCCTTTTTAGCTTCAGTTACTCAACTAGTCCAGGTGATTGCCGGTATGTTTGTCCGCTTTAAACTCAAACCCGTTTAATCCCAACCGAATGCGTCATGTTTAATATAGTACAAAATTACCATCATATTTAATTGTCCCCACACCCAAGCGTACACAGCAAAACCTAACCAACCTCAGAGTTTATTGAGGATTCACAAACCCCCAGCTTGAGGAACCATGCAACACAGTTATGACTACCACTTATTTCATTAACCATCAGTTGGTGATTAGGTCGGCCGCTAAGCACGCAAAGAAGACCAACTGAGTGATTATTTATTCTCTTTTCTTTTTCATTTTTTTTAATTTCTTTTTCATGTCTTTTTCTTTTCTTTTTATTATGTGGTGTAGTCATGACAGCAGAGACATGGCGTGTAAGAGAGTGAATACTAGGTAATTACCACTCTCAACCCATTTTTGCTGGGACTCAGTCTTTTAAACCATGCAACCTGGGATGGGCAACTAAACATATATATCTTTTAAGTTTACATCACTTTCATTGGAGGTCATAAGTTTAGGTCGAGCCTACCGAGCATATCACCGTGGAGCTTGCCTTTCACTTCCGCCTTACGCGTGTCAGCCATCTCCAACCCGGACATTCATTTTACTTCCCCTAAACTTCTCAAAAAAACAAGATACAAACAATTAAAAATTGAAAAGCACACTAATTTTTAGGGGTTAACTTCTTCTTCATCTTTACATTTCTTCCCCTTGCTTTTTGATTTTTAATGTCACAATCTTGTGAACATCATTTTTCAGTTGTTTTTTTTTAAATAAAAAATAAAACACACAAACACACTTAAAAGAACAAAACACAAAATTTTGAAGATATCTGGCCAAGCTAACTTTCAAAGTATTGATTTGAAAATTTTAGAAAATTGGGTTTCATGACATGCACACTTCATTGCATTTGAAGTCAAACACATAATCAATCAATAGCTTAATTGAAACTTTAATGAAATAGGTTTGACTCAAAAGACCCTTTGTTGTCTCGTCATTCAAACAACCAAGTTAAGAACAGTACCTTTCATGCTGATTTTGACATTTTACCTCTCAAAGAGACATACCTTCCATTGTATAGATTACTTGACATGACATGAAGATACGCCTCCTAAACTGTGCCTGGAACAATCACTTATCAACAAACAAATTAGTAATAAAAACGTTAGTGATAATCCTCCTTGATCGTTCCTGCACAGAGTGAGAGATTAGTAAGCTAATGGTACCCAGGCCATTGTTTTTCTGGGTACACCTGAGGAATCAATAAAAGATACTTCTTGTAAGAACATCCCCTTTGAAAAATCAGGAATTTGGGATGGAACTGCCTTGATTTTTGGTTTCCAAGTTCCAGGTGATTTAACATTTGTTTTAGTCACCTTTGGAGTTGTGACTTTAGGTATTTCAACCTTCTTCATTTTAGATTCATTTTTTAAAACAATTTTAGTTACCTTGGGAGGGGTAACTTTGGGTTTTTCAAGTTTTGATTGCTTTGAAAATGGTTTCATCACCTTTTTCTGAAAATTTTGGTAACTTGGAAAGCTGTTGTTTTGATTTAAAGATTTTCTTGCAGCTTTGGCAGCACCCCAATGTTGATCAGAGGGTTTAACCTTAGGAGTAACAGTCTTCATTGCCTTAGGTTTCTGCACCATCATCGGCTTAGACTTCACAGAATCCTGAGATGAAACCCTTTGAGTTTTCGGATAATAAGGTTCATAAGGGCGATAAAGACAATTTCTAGCAATATGACCAGCGATGCCACAATTGAAGCAAGTCTGCTTCTTTAGATAGAAGTCAGACGTGTACCCATTTGTCTTCGGTTGCTGATATGGAGCTGGTTTGCCTTGTGTATGCTTCTTTGGTTTGACTGCAGCTTCAGATTTGACTTTCTGCTGGTTTGTCGAAGCCTGTGTCGAACCTGTCTTTACTGTCTTTGTGCTTCCTTGATTCTTTGACGTTGAAGCACCATTCTTGCAATTACAACAGCAACTGCATGATCCAAATGAAGAAATGGGAGACACAGCTACTCCCTTGAGTTTTTCATTCTTCACTCCAGCTGTTGGTTTCATACTCGGATGCTTGATGGTGATCTTTGGCCTCTCAACTTTAGGTTCACTTATCACTCCATCGGTTATTCCCTTGAACTTGGAGGAGAAGGATGGTAGTTCATATCCTACATCTGGTTCTTGGTCAAACATTGATCCAGATGTCATAAAGATCTTCCCCTCAGGCCGTGTCGTCAAGATCACCTTTTCCCTTTTGACTTCGTCAATTACTTTGAAGCATGGGGTTTCAATTTTAGGGTATGGTTTCAACTCTATCCCAGCTTCATCAGACTTAGAGTTGTGACACCTGTCATATTTTCTGGCACTCATCATTGTCTGATATATCCTTTACTCTCCTTTCACCATAAGTCATGTTTGCTTCATTATCAATTTCTTCTTGAGTCAATGGTGTAGTTCCAACCAAGACACTATCAATAGGAGGAGTAGCTTCTTTATAATCAGACTTGGTTCGTTCAACTTGATCCTCACTAAGAAGTATTCCTATAATGTCTCTGGGAACTAGTGGAGGAATGATGCTGTTCATTGCCAAAGATTTATCAGTTTTCTCTGACCCAAACCCAGATGTGTCTTTCCCAACTTGACCAGTCACAACAGCATGTGACAATTCCTTTCCAGCATCGAGCATTCTTTTGCTTCTCATTTGATTCATATCTAGTTTCACTTGCAACTCATTGTTCTTATGTGTGAGCTCATCTACCTGCTTCCTAAGCTCAGCTATTTCTAACTTTGCATTGTCATACAGTAGAGTTTTCTCAGTAGCAAGTTTTTGATATTTCACAATGTCTAGTTTCTGAGCTTTTACCTTCTTCTCATTCTTTTTCCATCTACCCTTAAAAGAACTCCTCTCGCATTTTATCTCAAATAATTCTATCTGATAATTTTTACAAATTTGCCAAAGTCCAGGAATTATACGAGCACAAGTGGGATTGGGGCATATCTCAGTTTTGTCAACTTCATCTGTGAAATCATATTTGTCCTCAACTATATTCTTTTCTTCAACCACTGAACTCATTTTCTTTCTTTAGATATGCAGCCTTTGAAGATTTTGAAGAATCGGCAAAAACGACAAAAGTACTATTCAAAGAATAGTGTCAAAAACATAAAATTGAAAAACGGAGGCCTTCGGAGTGGAATTTGCGGGTCCAAACGAGCTCCCCTGGACGTTAGTCGGGGGTAATTCTGGGGCTTGTTGTCACGAACGTCGTGTTAAAATTTGAGCTTGTAACTCCAAACGAGTCAAAAGTTACGTCTGTTTCCGTGAAAGTGTGAAATAGTGACTTTTTGCCGCAAAACCTGTTTCCAATCGTATTCCCTGTTTACGATCGTAATCACCTGTTTACGATCGTAATCACTTGTGGATCGTAAACTCCTCTAGTCATAAACTCCGATAGTAAACTCCGATAGTAAACTCCGATAGTAAACTCCGATAGTAAACTCCGATAGTAAACTCCGATATTAAACTCCGATAGTAAACTCCGATAGTAAACCTTCAAACCTTCAAATCTTCAAATCTTCAAATCTTCAAATCTTCAAATCTTCAAATCTTCAAATCTTCAAATCTTCAAATCTTCAAATCTTCAAATCTTCAAATCTTTAAATCTTCAAATCTTGAAATCTTCAAATCTTCAAATCTTCAAATCTTCAAATCTTCAAATCTTCAAATCTTCAAATCTTTTTTTTTTTGGAAAAAGCTTGAATCCAATACCGTGAGAACCTCGAATCTGTGATTCTTGGCTCTGATACCAATTGTTGGTCTAGAAACAACAATTAATCACGATATTTTAATCACAAACGAGTACGGAATCCTCGTTTATGATTGATTCAAGATAGAGAAGAGAAGAAACACGAAGAATACGATGATTAAACGTTAAAAACTTGATCTTTGCACACAAGAAAACTTGTCGGGTACAAAATAGAAATCGTAAACACTCTTTTCTCTCTAGATCACGATCACGATCGTAATCAGCTCCCTGGAAATCATAAACTAGCTCTCCAAATCAGCAACCCAAATGAGGAGGTCTAGAGGGGTTTATATAGGCACCCCAATGGGTTTACTATTGGGCCTCTTGAGTCATAAACCCAATAGTAAACTCAAGCCCAACCATAAACTAGCCTACATACAATAACCAAACTAGTCTACTAAACTAATGAAACCCTCTAAGCCCAGCCCAACATATTTAATATTACAAGCCTCATAATCTAGTCTCTACATTAAGTAATGAAAGGATTAGTGGAAAATAGGATTACCAGGAAGATGTTTTAAATCAGATGATTAGACGTCTTTAAGAGTAGTAATCCACCAGGGAAAGTAAGATATCCATTAACAGGGTTCTATTTAGCTAAGTAGAACATGTTAAGGATGGTAATCGGTAAGGTCACAAGGGTTGTCAAGTATTAAGTGAGGGCTTCTGAAATAGGGAGTTTTATAGTGTTTTTCCTGAAGTGTCGGCAAAGCAGGAATGAAAGACCATTGTCATGTGAGGATCAAACAACACTATTCCCCGAGATGGTACTTGAGACGAGAAGTGACAATAAGATACATTAGGACATATTCTTAATGTGAGGCGAAGATGATAAGGTTATAGAAGGTTATTCTATTCACGAGGTTTATTGAATGATAGGGTAGATGTAATCTACTAAGTATATGGATGATTATGTGTAAACCTATGATACTTTATGCTTAATTTTCTGTTTGCAGAAATGGTTTGATTGACCCAAATAGTATGTGTTCGAAAGGTAAAGTTTTCAAAACTTAGAACTCACCAGCGTGTATGTCAGATCAAGCTGGAACTTCGGACAGTAAGGGCAAGGCTCAGATGTGAGCGAGAGTTAGAGGGCATACACTATCAAGAGGATATCAATTATCAAGAGAAGATATTTTGAAGACTGGCATAGATTTATAGTTATCTTTTGTAATTGTCTCTCTTACGATGTAATAGTTGGCATATCAATAAAAGTTTTAATTTCCGCTGCTTTAGTTATATCTGTTGTACCTTGTGTTCATGAGTAAATCCGATGCGTGACCGCTCCTAGGGCCAAGTCTGGGAGTGGGCGTCACAAAACTGAAACCGATGGACGGTTGAACTCCAAAGAGGCTGACAATTTCAGGGTGATGGAATGGTAAGCGTGGCTTCCTCTCAATGATAACCCGTGGCAGAATCCATTAATCAGTATTCTTCTTTATTAGAAGAGGAATACTTCTTTATTATAAGAGCTAGATATATCTGAATTCGTTATGTTACAACAGTTATTTACATTGCTAGCATTCACCAAGGGTCTTTCTTTCACTAGGTTTTTTACATTTCATTTTACATTACATGTTTCTCTGAACTTCTAACTTGAGTTATTAGAAAACGAAAGAAAACTAATTGCAGCCACTTACATAATTTAGGTTTTCTATAATGTAAAGGATGATTATGTAAAGTTGTCACTTATGAATTGCCATCCACATTATAGTGAATAGTTTAATCTCTTTAGAAAATCAATTTTAGAAAATCAATTGTTCATCCATTTTCTCTCTTTAAATTTGTTGAACACTAATTTAATCATCAAAATCACCGATTAGAATGTTATGATAAATCTAACGGGACTCAAGTACAGGCGGACACGGGGTATGGGCAGGGTGAGCGGTTGTTTGGAACCCACTCTCTCGAGGGTTAAAATTTTTAATTTTTGTATGTATTTGTTTATATCATTTAAATGCATAATATATACGTATGGAGAAGTTTAAATTAAGAAATAAATTAAGTGGTATGGTAGGAAAATGCATGAGATAAAACCCCTAGGTTAGAGTGCAAAAAAAAATGATTAACCACAGCGGACCGGTTTACTAACTGCAAACCGAACCAGTTAATAGCCAAAATACCAAGATCCGGTTTCAAACCGATGAGAACGGTGTCATGTCCATTTATTAACATGTTATGATTCATAATAAAATCAACTAACACATATAGTGTTAGGACCAACTTATTAAATAACATGAAATGTAAATTTATCAACTAACACACAAGGTGTTAGGAAAATTAATTATAAACAATAAACTAACATTTTTATGTTAGGACAATAATAATCAACTAACACTTTCAAGTGTTAGGACCATGTATATACATCTAAACATGAAATGTAAACCATCAACTAACACCATGTGTTAGGACAAGTTAATTACTTAACATACAATTTAATTAGTTATGATTTCATTATCAAAGAAGAGGCTTGAGATTTGTTAAACCAACTAACATGAAATCAATGATTTCATGAACACAAGAATCATGGTGCACACCATATTACTTTCCTTGGATTTCATAAGTGTGTTTCACCACACTCATTGGCTATTTTAAGTCTTGAGACACCAAGAGAGTGTTTGATCTTGGAAGAAAAGGGATAGAGAAGAGAGTTTTGTTAGTTGTTTTAACAAATGCAAGCATTCGAAAATTTAGTTTTCAAGAGTTGGGCTTCACTTTGGGTGTTAAACATGTAAGGACATATGAGAAATGGGGTTTAGAAAACTCACAATGGAGTGTGGAAGGGAACCGAGAAGGAAGAGGGATGGTGGCGGTGGTCCGGCGGTTGCTCAGCGGCGGCGGCTGGGCTGAATAGCGGCGACAGGAGGGTGGCTCGCCGGCGGCAAGAGGAGGCTGTAGGTAGTGTTCGGCCGCCTCAAGCAAGGGAGAGGAGGGATAGTGAGTTGTGTTGGTTTGAGGTGGTGTGATGGGTTGATGGCTTGTTTCCTCTTATAACCTAAACCATGGTTATTAACCTTTAGGCATAGAGATTAGTTCATGGGAACTTGTAATTGTATGACAAGTATTAGAAAGGCTAAACTAGGTGTGGTGTCAACACCTTAATCACCTAATACTTCTAACAGTAGGTGGTTTAATTTTTATAACCTCTCCATATATTTTATAAAGGGTGAAGGCTTTTTATAAAATATGAAGGGTTAGGGGTTTATAAAAATCATAATTTTTATAAATTTGGTCCAAGCATAAATAACTACAAAGGTGGCAAGTTTTGTAGGTTGATGGGCCAAACATTTTTATAGAATCTTGGTGGGTTTTATTTAAAAATTCTCGTTGGCCAAACATTTAAATAATTTGGGTTTGGGGTTTGGGCCGAAGCCCATATGGATTTGGAAGGGAGTCGGGCCGAAGCCCAATCAAATTCGGATAGGGCGAGGCCGGTTTGTAGTTGGGCCGCGAAGGAGACGGGCCGGGTCCGACTTGGCCATTTGGGCCGGTTCTTCGAGTGGGCTGAGGGGTCCCAAGGTACCGGGTTCGGCCCAAGGCCATTTGGGCTACGGGTCGGGCCTCCGGGTTGGGTCGGTTACTCGGTTGGTCGAGTCAGGTTATCAGATAACGTTTTGGTTTCATTCGGGTTGTCCTGGGCTTATTGGGCTTAACCGGGGCCAATAGGTTTATCGGTTGTCTCGTTTGGCTAAGTCTTGACAACGGAACATTTTTATCACATTTGAAGTTCATAAAATGTTTTAACAGGTTATATCGGTTTTGATAAAATATAACAAGTCAAATATTTATTTATATTTTTATTATTGAAGTTCCATATTTAAAATATGAAAAATTTCATATTTTACGGGTTTAGGCTTCTGGTACAAACGCGGGATTAAATCAGTTATCAGTTAATTATTAAAACTAATTCAGTTAAATAATATAATTAAAACGTATGAACATTTAAATTAAAAAGTCAACGGAGAGAGGTTTGACCTGTTTCGGACAAGGTGTCACAAGCAATAAGATCTTAAACAAATAAGAAAACAAATAGTTTGTGTAATGTAGTTTTCTAGATAAATTTTGATTAATAGTTTATGTCTTTAGTGTATCATAAATTGAAAAGTAAATATGTATGTATTTTGGTTTATTATTGTTAATATATCATTTGACTTTTAGGTTTCTCATGTTAATATGAAGTTTTTGTAATTTAACAAAAGTTTGAAATTAATGATTGATTACAACAACCATATAGCCACGATTATTGGAAAAGAATGACCAAATGGTACCACAATCAATATGTTACCAAAGGTTAGTTTATAGCCACACTTATTACGACATAATGCTCGATTATAACAACCATATTGCCACGGTTTTATTCAAATGGAGGCGTCTAAAACATACTTTGCTGAGACTAGATAGATACAAATGGCCAGGGGCGCAGCTTTGTGAGGGCTAGCAGTGACCCCGGTCACTACGGATTTTTCGCTTAGAAGCCCGAGTATACTTGTAATTCGTTAAATATTTTATATGGGTAACCACTAGAAATAAATTTTATGTAAAATAACAAACAAAGTAACAAAGAATGTACTTGTGCCGGTGGTAGAACACCCACTTCCAATCCGAGAGGTTATTGGTTCAAATCTCGTTGTCGCCGTGGTTTTTTAGCTTTTTTTTTAAACCCTCTAAAAAACACTAATAAAGACGCCTAGGCTAATTTTGTAATAAATATCTACCTAGAGCAGGTGGTAGAGCACTCATTTTCAATCCAGGAGGTCAACGTTTCAAATCTTACCGGTCAACGTTTCAAATCTTACCATCTTCGTTCTTTTAGTTTTTTTAAACCCTCTAAAAAACCCAGATGGAAAACACCCAAACTAATAAAATAACAACTAAGTACCTAGATATTCTTTGTCAAAGGGCCTATTATAGAATTTATGACTTTTAACTTCTCTATGGAGGTCAGATCTTCTTTCTAACTTGTATTGTTTTAGTTACTATGAAAAATTAGATATTTATAGTTTATATTGTTTGACCCAACCCGAACCGGATCGCCGATCCGAACACATACCAAATAACAATAGGTTTTTTTTTTAGGTCATGACGAACTTCAGTCACCTCTCTGTTTTTTTTTTCAAGCTCCGCTACTGCAAATGGCCACACTTGGAATAAACTCATGTGACCATTACTACCTTTTAGCCACATTAATTTTGGACAAAATGATCGATTCAAACAACCCTTCATCCATGATTTTCAAAAGGGATGTAGCTAGAACTAATTCCTTTGGCACTATATAATAGAAACGACCACGCTAAGAATATAATAATGTGGAAGTTGTTACCTTTAGCCACACTAATTTAGACAAAAAGCTTGATTACAACAACCATTTTTCCATGGTTTCTTTAAATGGATGTGGCTAAAATAAATATTTTTTGACTATATAATACCAACGGCCACAATTACAATGAACTCATGTGGTTGTTACGACCAACTTGCACACTTATCAAGACAAAATATTTGATTGCAACGAGATATATTGGTACCCTTTAGCCACACTTTTAGTTTCCTACAGCGATTAAAATGTGAATTTACTTTTATCATACCTACGATGACGGAACCTTTGGTCATTGAGTTGGAAAGTATATTTTTGGCGGAAGACCTACGAGCACACTTTTTTTTGTGTGGTCATAGGCGTTATTTGGCATAGTGGTTTTCATGCTTCCGGTGGTGATGAGAGCTTCCTCAAGTGTAGAAACCGGGCCGGTGAGCCAAGCCAAACCCCAATGGCACAGCGGAAGCGGATCGGAGACTTTGTGAGCTTCGTCTTTGTAGAACAAATAAACACCAAGAAGAACATAAAGGACCGGATCTTCAACAATGGTGTTGTGAGATGTGATGATGATGATGAGGATAAAAATATAGAAGTAGTGATGAACAAGATAAATAGATAATCAAAGATGATGTTGAATGATTACAAGTTTACCTACACCACTCATGCTAGGTTCATGAACAAGTGTTCATGAACCTACACAACTTCAAAGATTCATGTTCTCTCTCCCTCTCTCTCTCTCTCTCTCTCTCTCTCACTCATACATGCATACATGTCTTTCACAAATGAAAGACCAAACTATATATCCTAAACTAACAATGGCAAACTAGTAAATAACCAACAACTAGTCTAGTGACAAAATAAATAATGTTACAATAAATAATAAAGTCACTAATGCCATGTCTTCGGTTAATGAGAGTCTCGAGTCATGAACTTCACCGTGTTGTGCAAACGGTTAAACGGTAAGTGGTACGTTGAGTTTCATCAACCAAATCTCGAACTCGTCGGTCTCGGGAATTCCCAACAATCTCCCCCTATTTGGTAGATGAACAAACGGATAAATAACTCAACTCTTGTGACAATCGGTTCCCTTTTATTCTTGCACCTTGACTTCAAGACAATCTTCATACGGTTTCAAACCTTTCACTCA
>JBCNJP010005398.1:0-23517 GCA_039602395.1 Deinandra increscens subsp. villosa
CATCCTTTCTGCCAGAACTTTGAAGATAACTTTCTGAACACAACCCACTAAACTAATCGGCCGAAAATCCCCGAGCTTTTGAGCATCCACCACCTTAGGGACTAAGTGAATAAAGGAAGATCCCACACCTTACCCTATTTCTATGCAACCCACTAAGGCACTAACCCACTACATAATAAACTTCCAACTAAACATATCACTAAAATTAATAATGCTCTTAATTAAACTATTAATGCAATTAGTTAACATAACAAAGTGTATCACAATGGTTGATGCTTTCGTTGTTTACTTGGACGTCTATGTTTCGAGTCTGCTGGAATCCGTTTTTTTTTTTTTGCTGGTTGTACACGTGTGTTCTTGGACACGTGGTTAAGTGTTTATTTTCACACGTATTTTCCTTGCCGGTATAAAGTCATGCTTCTCTTTTTTCTTAGGGTTTTTTCCGATCGTTTTTTCTTCGTGATGTCTCTGCTCAGGCACAGTGATGTCTCTGCTCAGGCACAATCTTCTTCTTCACTTTTCTTCCATCTTCCGTTGTTTCCATGTATGTTGGTTTGGTTCGTCATTTGCTTCCGTATTTTTAATTTTCTTTACCTGCGTTTTTTGCTATTCAAGATTTGGTTGTTTTCTTCTTCTGATGTCATCTTTTGTAGGTACGTTTTGTGTTTCTTTTAGGTTATTAGTTGTAGCACTCTGTTTGCATGTTTGATTTCGAGTAGATAATGTGTTCTCCTCATGTTTTTCCTTCTTATTTGTCTTCTTTAATTACATGTTTGATTTACAGTTGTTAGGTTATTGTTCTTTAATCGTTTCTTAAATTGATGTATTTAGCGGAGAGTATTTTTAACTGATTGTTACTTGTATGATGTTTTGTTGTATTTATATTTCCGTTAGGCAATTCATTTTCAGTTTTGGACATTGATTTTGTTTTTCTTAGATTTCTTTGTGGTAGTTTTTCACTTTTGGGTATTTAATGTTTGATTTTTTTTTTTTGTCTAATGGATTTGGTTTGTTTATTCTTAACGAGTCTCAGTGATGGTGAAAAAGTAATGATCTCAATGATACATTCATTCACAGGAAATGCCAATTATAGGCAATACAAGTTACAATAATGACCCTAAGGAAATAGGAACTAGCACTAAGCAACCATATACAATAAATAATACAATTACACATTAACATCCCCCCTCAAGCGAGATGGTGGAGGACCTAAATGGAGACTGTTGCGAAAGAACTCAAATTGAGGGCGAGGCAAGCTTTTAGTGAAAATGTCCGCCACTTGGAGCTTGGTAGGAATAAACTTGGTGATGAGTTTGCCGGATGCAACAAGTTCACGTACAAAATGATAGTCGAGATCAATGTGCTTGGCCCGTTTGTGAGCAACCGGATTCTGAGTGAGAAACAAGGCACTTTGATTGTCACATAAAAGAGTAGGTCGATCAGGGGGCAGCGCATGAAGTTCTTGAAGCAGGTGAGTGATCCAAACAATTTCAGCAGCAGTGTTGGCCATGGCCCGATATTCCGACTCACAGCTGGAGCGAGACACCGTTGGTTGTTTCTTGGCACTCCATGAGATGAGATTTCCGCCAAGGAAGATTGAGTAACCATACGTGGAGCGACGGGTCTCAAGACATCGGGCCCAGTCAGCATCAGAAAAACCAACAATGGATGATCTCGTAGACCGCTTGAAGTGAAGACCATAATGAAGGGTACCTTTGAGGTAACGCAAAATACGTTTGACATCTTGAAAATGAGTGACAGTAGGAGCCTTTAGAAACTGACTGACTTGATTGACAGCAAATGAGAGATCTGGTCTTGTGATTGTCAAGTATTGAAGAGCACCCACAATGGATCGATAGTAGGTAGGATCGTGAAATGACTCTCCCTCAGATGAGAAAGTGGCATTGGTGGCAAGCGGAGTGTGAGCAGGCTTGGCATCAAGCATGTTGGCACGAGTCAGAATCTCTTTGGCATATTTAGCTTGACTGAGAAATAGACCGTTGGGAGCGTGGGATGCTTCAAGGCCAAGAAAGTAGCTGATGTTACCCAGGTCTTTAATGGAGAACTCATTGTGCAACGTTTTAATGAAAGCATCCATCTTAAAGAACTGGTTTCCTGTAAGAATCAAGTCATCAACATAAACAAGAAGATACATAAGGCATGAATCACGTTGAAAGATAAACAAGGAGGGATCCGCTCTGCTGCATGTAAAGCCATACGACTTCAGGAACACACTTAACCGATGAAACCATGCACGTGGAGCTTGTTTAAGTCCATAGATAGCCTTGTTGAGTTTACACACATGGTTGGGATGATTTGGATCAACGAAGCCGGGTGGTTGTTCCATATAAATCGTCTCCGTCAGGTTGCCGTGCAGAAAGGCATTGTTAACGTCGAGTTGGTGCATTGGCCAGTTGTGAAGAACTGCAAGTGACAGAACTGTCCGAATGGTGGCAGCTTTGACAACGGGGCTGAAGGTTTGCGTGAAGTCAAGTCCAGGGACCTGACTATATCCTTGAGCAACCAAGCGAGCTTTGTGTCTTTCGATGGAGCCATCTGACCTGTACTTAGTCCTGAAAAGCCATTTGGAACCAACAATATTACGGTTAGTAGGACGAGAAACAAGTGACCAAGTGTTATTTTTGTGAAGAGCTTGAAGTTCGGTGTTCATAGCCTCTTTCCATTCCTCCCGTTTTAGGGCAGAAGAGACGGTTTTAGGTTCACAGGAGGAGAAGAGGGCTTGATGAAGAGGAGTGGATTGAGCATAGTTGGCTCGATGTTTCGTTTTAAAAATGCCACTTTTGGCTCGAGTTTGCATGGGATGAGACGAAAGTGGAGGAGGCGGAGGTGGCTGAATGGGAGCTGAGGTGGCAGGGCTTGTTTCAGCAGTAGGGCTAGAGACAGGACTCGTGGCCGGGCTAGAGGAAGAACTGGTGGACGTGGAATCCGAAGTGGAGGACGGTGTTGAGGGTGGGGAAGCATTGGGGTTGTTGGGCTGCAAAGGGGTGGGCTGAGTAGGAGATTGCGGAAGTGGGCAGATAGGGCATGGGCTGGGCGGATTAGCATCGGTGGAGGGATTGGGCTTATGAGGAACATTTGGGCCTGAAGGAGTAATATCACCCTTAGGTGAATTGGGCCAGGTCGTATCAATAAAGGTGGAGAGTGAGAGTTTGGACATATCAGTACTTGTAGAGGTGGAAAGCGGAAAGGAGTGTTCGTCAAAACGAGCATGACGAGTGATGTAGGTGCGCGATGAGAGAGGATCAAGACACTTGTATCCTTTGTGTTTCGTGCTGTAGCCTAAAAAGATGCATGGAACGCTTCGAGGAGCAAGTTTATGCTCAGAATAGGGGCGTAAAAGAGGATAGACACGACACCCAAAAGGTTTGAACATATTGTAATCCGGTTTGGTGTGGAATAAAAGTTCAAATGGGGAACAATTATTAAGAGTTTTAGAAGGAATTCTATTGATGATAAACACAGCGGTGGAGAAGGCCTCAACCCACCGGTTAATATGAAGTTTGGAGTGAAATAACATTGTCAATCCGGTTTCCACTATATGCCTATGTTTGCGTTCGGCCCGTCCATTTTGTTGCGGAGTGTACGGGCATGAGACACGATGAAACGTCCCATTTAGTTCAAATAATTTTTGAACTTTGTGATTAATAAATTCCGTACCGCCATCACTTTGAAAGACTTTTATTTTTCGTGACAATTGAGTTTGCACAAATTTGATAAATATGGACAAAGCATCATAGAATTCACTTTTAGTTTTAAGGGGATAGAGCCAACAAAATCGGGAGTGGTCGTCAATAAATGAGGCATAATATCGATAGTTGTTGACGCTTGTGATGGGTGATGGTCCCCACAAGTCGCAATGAACAAGATCAAGGGGGTGAAGAGCACGTTTGTCATCGATTGTAAACGGCAATTTATGAGCTTTAGCCATTTGACATGGTGAGCAAATGCCCGGTTTTGGCAGAACAGAAGTTAATAAAATTGCACCACAGTTTTGTAAGTGTTTAATACAATCAAATGAGACATGCCCAAGGCGAGCATGCCATTCCTCAAAAGATGCCCGCGGACGGGATGACATAGCAACAAATGCTTTATTATGATTATTATTATGGAGGACGTAGAGTCCATCTTCACACCGGCCTTGAGCCAACACGTTCTTGGTCAACCGATCCTGAATATAAAACATGGGGTGAGAAAAAATAACATCAACATCATTCGTTTTGGTGAGTTTGCTAACCGAGAGCAAATTTTTATGAATATCGGGCACAACAAGAATATCATTAAGATTAAGGCCATTAGCGATTTTAGTGTCGCCCTTGTGAGTGACCGGAAGGGATTCACCGTTTCCGAACGTAACGTGACAGCCCCGATGTTTAAGTTTTAAATTAGATAAGAGATGTTTCGTACTCGACATATGGTCAGAGGCACCGGAATCAACATACCAGTCGGCGGTGTCGGCACCGGTGGGATCGGTATTGCACTGGGCAGCGAAAGCTTTGGCAAGGGCATCATCATCAATCGCAGAGTGCTTGGAATCTTGTTTGGCAGCATCAAGAAGTTTCTTCAATTTCCGGCACACATCAGCTTTATGGCCGGGTATTCCGCACCACTGACACGGGTCAGAATTGCGATTTCCCTGTGGACGATTGGGATTGCCGGAAGACCGATTCACATTACCACTGGTCCGCTGTTGTCGATTGTTATTTCGGTTCCGATTGAAGGACCGATTTGGAGAGGATTGAGTCGATGTTTGGGCAGCGAAGGCCACCGGGGGACTGGGGTTGGTACCGGTGATGGCCCGGGTGAGGAGTTCGAAGTTTTCCGCCCTGGTGAGCAGGTCGGATAAGCTGGCTTCCGGGTAGAGAGACGGAGCGGTGGACGAGAACGCCAGGAAAGAGGGACCGAGACCCGTGACAAACCAATGGTTGAGTTCCGTTTGGGAGACCGGGTGACCAATCGCAGATAATTGATCGCTTAGGGCTTTGAAGTCCCGACCATATTCAGAGACCGATCGATCGCCTTTCGACAATTGCCGAAGGTTGTCACGAAGGAGTTGCACGCGCTCGGTAGAAGTATTGGCATACGCAGATTCAAGGGCAAGCCAGATTTCGCGAGCGGTGTTGAGACCAACAATCACAGCCATGGATTCTTCGGTGAGAGACGTGATCAAGATGATGACAGTTTGTTGATCATCATCGGTCCATGTTTTGTATTCAGAATTGGGAGTCGGTTTGCCATCGATGAGGGTGACAGCGGGAGGAGCGACGGCAGTGCCATCCACATGAGGAAGGAGATTAGAGAAAGTGAGGATATGGGTGAGTTGGTTACGCCATATGATATAGGTAGAGGGTTTGAGTTTGATTTGCAAGGCATGATAGATGCCATTGTTAGGGTTGAGGGAAGAAGAAGATGAAGCCATGAAGAAGAAGGGGAAATGAACGGCTGGGAAAAGGAAAGGGGAGGGAGGTGGGGAGACTATGATACCATGAAAATGTAATGATCTCAATGATACATTCATTCACAGGAAATGCCAATTATAGGCAATACAAGATACAATAATGACCCTAAGGAAATAGGAACTAGCACAAAGCAACCATATACAATAAATAATACAATTACACATTAACAAACATGCATGCAACCACCGCCGAATCCGGACCTATACTGGAACAATCATTGGGTAGATATTCTTCGTTTACAGCAAAGGTCAAAATCTTCTGACCCCGTCCTGTGTACGGTCCTGTATACCTACGCCAATAATGTATCTCATCCAAGAGCCATCCAAAACAAATCGCCATCGGATCGAACAAAGGATTAAACAATAACCGCGAATACTCTTTCCTGAACCGGTGATTTATCCAAAACGGAACCATCTCCATTGTCTGCATGTCGATACGGTACAACAACCGCTCTTTAACATCCCTTACGTGTAACGGCACATACACGTAAACGACCTCCCAGAAAGGCGGGAATACTTCATCGGTACCGTTGGCGTATCTGGCCGTAATCTTTGAATCATTATGACACAAGACATCTCTAAATTGAGGTGGTAAGATCGACCAACGCAATCCCGAAGGCCCGTTTTTCTTTAGTAACCCCTGTCTGCGACGCATCATCCTATTAACCCATGCTTCAATGTGCTGTAAAAAATGTACAAAAATCAATCGGGTAAATATAAATTAACAACTATACAGAATATAAAATATCAATAGATGTAGAACCCATATAAAAGATTAATACATACATTTGCTGATAGTTCACCGTTTTCTTCATACCCAAGGAGAGCACCCCAGAATCGACCGTCTACCTTTGTGTTACCGAGAAATTTAGAATAACAAAACGAAGCATCTAACGAAGCATCTCCGTTGTTGTAGAACGTGTGAACATGCTCGGACCACGTATCAGAGTTTCTGTTTGGAAATATCCATCGAGGTGGCCTCCATTTTTGTGGTGGCCTCCATTTTTGTAAAATCCACTTTGAAGCTTTCGGGGTAGGTTGTGAATGATATTGATTGTCGGTCATCTCGTTATCGTGGCGTTTTGACATTTTTTGTGGGAGTGATGCGAGAGTTGGGAGAGAATGATAGTTCTAGGGAGAGAGATGAGGGAGAGATAGATAGAGAGATTTTAGAGACAGAGATAGAGATACTTTAGAGAGAGAGAGATTTAGAGAGATTAGAGAGAGTGAGTGAGATTTGAGAGAGGAGGGAGAGGAATAAATAGGCTACGGAATAAAATTGCCCTATACGCGGCGTATTCCATAATACGCAGCGTATAGGGTTAGAGATCGTATGATTACGTAATGATTGTTAATGATTAGCTGGATCATGATTGGTCTTACCCTAATACGCTGCGTATTGCCTAATACGCAGCGTATTAGGATGTACAAATGATTTCGATTCAAGTTGGTGATTTTCAAATGACCTATGCCCTCCTGGATCTTGGAGCTAGTGTCAGTATACTACCGGGGAGCTTGTACGAATCAGTACGATTTTGGACCTTTGAAAAAAGCCAACACTACGGTGATTTTGGCTAACTTGACCCCAAAGCTACCCCGGGGAGTGTTAACGGATGTCATTGTCAAGGTTGATGAATGTTTCTATCCTGTAGACTTTTTGATTTTAGATTACGTGTCAATCGATATGGATTCTCAACCAACGGTAATTTTGGGTCGGACATTTTTAGCCACGAGCCATACAAAAATTGATTGTAAACTGGGCACCGTTGACATGACATTCGGCAAACGTAAAATAAGATTAAGTATTTTTGGCAATGTAACTGACCCTCGGGAAGACGACGAATGCTTCCGAGCAGACGTTGTTGATGGAACTGTCTCTCCTTATTTTGCTTGCAATGAGGAAGATGGAACCACCGAGGAGTGTGCTATTTTTGGCAGGGAAAATGCAGGTGTAGTGAAAGAGCTGGGGGAAGAAGAAGAGAGACAGGAGCTGCTAGCCGTTCAGGAGCGAAGACCACATTGGTCTTATCATGTGGAGAGTTTGTCGGACCACATCGACTCGAAATTGAAACCATCACTTGAATCACCTCCTAATTTAGAATTAAAAGAATTGCCAAAACATTTGAAATATGCATTTATTGGTGATAATAACACACTTCCGGTTATCATTCCGGAAACAAATTTGGTTTTAAGTTGGGAAAAGAGTCATTTTATGGTCAAAGAGGGAATTGTTTTGGGCCATGTTGTGTCGAGTCGGGGGATGGAAGTGGACCGGGCAAAAATTAAAGTTATTTCGACCTTGCCACCCCCGACAAATGTTAAGGGAGTAAGGGCTTTTCTAGGACACGCCGGTTTCTAAAGGAGGTTTATTAAAGATTTTAGTAAATTTACAAAATCTCTTTGCAAATTGTTGCTTAAATATGAACCTTTTGATTTTAATGATGAGTGTCTAAGTGCTTTTAACACTTTGAAAAATAATTTGATTGAAGCACCAATTTTGCAAGCACCCGATTGGTCGCGTCCTTTTGAAATAATGTTTGATGCGAGTGATTTCGCGGTCGGGGCGATTTTGGGTCAACGGGTAGACAAGAAACCGGTGGTAATTTATTATGCAAGTAAAACTCTAGATGGGGCACATTTGAATTATACTACTACTGAAAAAGAGTTGCTTGCAGTTGTTTTTTCTCTTGATAAATTCAGGTCTTATATTTGGGGGAACAAGGTGATTGTGTATTCAGACCACAGCGCAGTTAGATACTTGATAGAGAAGAAGGACGCCAAACCGAGGCTGATTCGGTGGATTCTGTTGTTGCAAGAAATCAACCTAGAGATTCGTGACAAGAAAGGGACAGAGAACGTGGTGGCAGATCACCTGTCTAGACTGCCACACATTGAAGATGGAGATAGCATGGGGAGTAATGAGACATTCTCTGATGAGCACTTACTTTCAGTTTCGACATTACCTTGGTATGCTCATATTATTAATTTTTTGCTGCAGGTACACTAACAGATCATTGGACATCCAATTTGAAAATGCAGTTTAAGGCTCAGTTGAGACATTATGTGTGGGACGAGTCAGATTTGTTCAAGATAGGTCCCGATCAGATATTTCGGAGATGTGCACCGAGTGAAGAAGTACCAAGTGTTCGGAGTTTGCTACACGAGTCAGCATGTGGAGGACACTTCAGTGGTCAGAAAACGGGACATCGAGTATTATCATCAGGTTTGTATTGGCCAACGGTGTTCAAGGATGCACATGAGTTTGCAAGGGCCTGTAGTCGGTGTCAACAGATGGGCAGTATCTCAAAACGCAATGAAATGCCCATGCAACTGATTTTAATAGTGGATTTGTTTGATGTTTGGGGGATCGATTTCATGGGTCCATTCCTGAACTCCCATGGGTTTGTGTATATTCTTGTAGCTGTTGATTATGTCTCAAAGTGGGTGGAAGCAATTTCAACCAAGACCAACAACAACAAAATGGTATATAAGTTTGTCCAGTCTAATATTTTTGTGAGGTTTGGAGTCCCCGGGTGATCATAAGTGATGGGGGATCACATTTCAAGAATTTCTGGTTCAGTAAACTTTTGAAAAAATATGGCATGGATCATAGAACTACAACACTTTATCACCCGCAAACGAGCGGGCAAGTTGAAGTCTCCAACATGAAGATTAAAGAGATCTTACAGAAAACAGTGCGACCCGATCGGAAGGATTGGGCAATCAAGTTGGATGACGCTTTATGGGCGTATGCATAGCATATTGGGCAACCAAAGAACTGAATTTGGATTATGATGAAGCGGGAAGAAAACGAAAGCTGAATTTGTATGAGTTAGAGGAGTTGCGGGCTGAAGCGTATGATTCTGCATCGGCTTACAAAAAAAGAATGAAAAAATATCATGATGCAAAGCTGAGGTTGACGGAGTTCAAGCTGGGACAGAAAGTGTGGTTATATAATTCCCGATTAAAGTTGTTTCCGGGTAAGTTGATGAGTAAATGGACAAGCCCATATGTGGTAATTAGAGTGGGAGAATATGGTAATGTGGAGATTGAAGATTTGGACGATCTTCTGAGATAGTCGTGAATGGACATCGGCTTAAGCCATATGTGGATTCCGTGGATATTCATGGGAATGTGGACAAAGATGACTATTTCCTAGCGACTCCATACACACACCCAGGATTTGAGAAAGCTTAAAGAATAGTACCGTCTGGCTGAAGACGTTAAACTTAACGCTCAACGGGAGGCAACCCGACTTTTGTGTTTTGTTCTGTTATTTTCTTTGTTTTCGTTTAATTAGTTGCAAATTTTCAGGAGTTCGAGAGGCATGGAGAATCTGGGGACAACAGCAAGAGCAGTCCAGGTATGCCTAGGATAGATTTAATCAGAACCTGAGTGTCGATGGTGGTGTAAAAAGAAAAAACAAACGAAGTGGCCAAATATACAAAAGTTGTCAAAATCTCCGGCCACTATAGGCGATGTCGTGGCGCGAGGGTTGAGGATTTCTCCTCGCGACACGACGCGTATCATGTTCTATTAAGGATACCCAACTTGGGGATCGTGGCGCGAAACATATCATCAGGCGACCTTGCGACACAATCCGTGTCAAAAAAGTTTGAAAAAAAATATGCTTTAATAAGGTCGGCGGTCATTTTCACCTAACCCACAACCCCAAATCACCACGACCACGACCCTTCACACCGTGACCACCGCTGACCACCGTAACCCACCCACTATCACCGACACCACAAGAAACCACCATCGCGCATCATCATCATCACCATCGAGGATCAGTTTCACTCCACACCGCCGTAATCACTGTCACGAGCACCACCACAGACCACCGCCGTCCACCCACTAATCTCTTTTGTCTTTCTTGACTGCTACGAGGTATGTTTGTTCATTCTTAGTTGCTTAAAATTACATGTAGGTTTGAGTTAGGTTAGTTTTTTAGTAGATTTCGTTTAATTTAGTGAACCCCGTTTGAGACAGAGCGAAAAACTGAACAATATGTGATTATGTGTGCTTGGGAATGCTGGTATTCGGTTTTAATTTGGTTGGCGAGGCTTCGTAGATAACCGATTTTTATTTTTACCCGTCGCCAACGGGATCGTGTCGCGAGCCCCTGCTCGTGACCCTCGCGCCATGATCCGGTTTGAAATTAGGGTTTTGAAAGCTTAATTAGGCATCGTGCCGAGAGGGTTGAGGATTTCTCCTTGTGCCACGATCCGGTCCAAAATTAGGGTTTTGAAGGTCATTTGGGCGTCGTGTTGCAAGGCCTGAGGATTTCTCCTCGCGCCATGATGGCCCTTGTTTTGAGAAATTGATTGAATTGTTGGTTTTTGGGTTGTGATATGCGATTATTGTTATTCTATGTTTGCTAACATCAGTATTGCGTGGGGCATCGGATGCCCCGGTTATTATACAGAGTCAGGCGAGGACGATTGACTACCACCACGAGAAGGCGGTGCCTGATCACGCAGTTGATCCCATTCCGGTGGATGAGAGAGTGCTTGGAGAGCACACCTTGCTACAGTTTGCTGAGGGGACGCCCGAGTACGTGCAGTGCGAGAGGCTGTTAGATATTGAGATGCTGAAGTGTAGGACGTTCGATTGGGGTATGTTGGATAGGTTAGGCCGGAGGCAGGGGATTGAGGCTTGGTTGACGCCTAGATGGAGGCATGTTTTGGCGTGTGGAGATAGGCAGTATAGGGAGTTGACATTGGAGTTTTATTCTACATTCCGACTGGAGTCTGGTCGTTTTTCGGAGCCGTACACTGTATCATTTTTGTTAGGACGACGGGTGTACGAACTGAGCATCAGCAGTTTGCAGTTGCTACAGGGTTTTATACTCAGGCTGAGGTGGAGTTGCCAGCCTTTGAGTCGACGCCTAGGGGTTATTTTCAGAGACCGCATCCCCGGGGCATTACTGATGGTGAGATAGCGACGTTTTGGAGGACGATCGCCGATTGTGAGTATGTCGCGTCTGTTCCGGCATTATTTATTCGCGATCCTGTTATTCATTATCTACACAGGATTATTGCTTGCACACTTGTCGGACGTAAGTCTGGGGCCCACAAGTGTAACCGACTGGGTCTGATTTGCATGCGTGCGATTATGGGGCCACATGACCTCAACCTTGCGTATCTTATGCTGTTGTCGTTTCACAGGGTTCGTCGTGGAGGTTTGACTTCTAGGATGGATATGGGCCCGTATATTTCGAGGATAGCCCATCATTTGGGGGTTTTTCAGAGATATCATGCTACACATTTGACTAGAGGGCCACTGACTGTTAGTTTTGGTTTGACTGCGGAGGGGGTGCAGAGGGCCGTTCCATCACATAGGCAGCGAGTCACATTCAGTGTGGATCGCCCTCATCCAACTCACGCTAGGAGAGAGCCGAGGCCAGTGCCGATGACGCTATTGGTTTTGAGGGATCAGTTGATGGATCACATTGATCAGAGGATTGATGAGAGGTTTGATAGACTTGAGGGGATGCTGAGGTTACGGATGATGCATCAGGGTATTGAGATTCCAGAGTTGTATAGAGAGAGGGTGAGAGATGAGGCTGATACTGGCGCTGGTGCTGCTGGTTCTGGAGATATAGGTACTGATGATGGTTTTGCTGAGACTAGGGATGGTCTGGTAGTTCTGGGATGTATGACGAGGAGATGACAGGTGCTGGAGATGAGGAGGCAGATTAGAGATTTCAGACACATCACCCTATCGGTTCACTTTCTATCCTTGTACTTTTTTTGGTTATTTTGTTGGTAATCAGAGTTAAAATTAACCAATTATATTAAAAAAATGAAAAAAAATAGAGAAAAATGAGAAAAAATAGAAAGACAAAAATAGCAAATTAGAGAAATAAATGCTCAAAAACTTCGCATCCATCTATTCCATCATTCTGGGGACATATGAGTATCTGGTTTAAAGGCGGGTGGAGAAATTTAAAAATACAATCTTAATTACCCTTTACTTTGACTGAATTTGACTCGGGAGTAGGTTGAACTTGAACTTTTTCAATATGGGACATATAGGCAGACTGATACACTTTATTCGGTAAATTATAAGCACTTTGGGGGCGAAACAAAAGGTCGGTGGTTGGGTTTAGTCGGACCGAAATACTGGCAATTGCAGTTACTCCATGTAATTACATTATGGTTTGTGGAATTGACTCGGTGGATAAATTAAAGAGTTAAATGATTTTGAGATTGATTTCCCAATTATGATTTCGTGGCAGTTTTTTCGGGACGTAAAAAGACAAGTGTGGGGATGTGATGTGTTAGTAATTTGTAGCGACTTATCATTCTAAATTCCCTGTTTTTATGATTTATATTTGATTGGAAACACATCACTTGTCTCAGTTTTGTTTATCACAGGTTTGTAAGTAAACGTGAAGATATCGGTCGGATTAAAGTGTTAAGATTTAGAAGAATTCTGGGATTCAGGGTCAGGTCGTGTCGCGAGGGTTGAGCCTTTTTCCTCGCGACACGATGCGTGTTGAAAATGAAGGCCCCCACTATTTTGGCAAGCTCGTGGCGCGAGCCTGTGGATAGAAGACCCTCACGACACGCGACGGGTGTAAAGTCGGCCAAAAATTAGGGTTTGGTTATTTAAGCCAATGTGATGCCATCAGTTCGTTTCTTATGCCTTCTTGGACGACTTTGGACTGCTGGTTACGATTTCCAGGCGATTTCCAAGTATACTGTGAAAATTTTCAAGCATTCAATGGCGTTTTCTTTGATTTTCTGTGTTTTCAATTTTCACCATGTCCGGCTAATTTTCTTGTAATCACTTTAAGTGAAGGTTAGTGTTTTTCTGATTTCAAACTAGGGTTTGTGACATTGGATGAATTTGTGATTCGTGACAACCATTAATTCAGTGTTTGCTTGTTTGATGTTTCTGATTGATTGTTGTGTTCGTACCCCCCGCTCCCGGACTACCTTAATTGCATAGCGCTAGGACTATACTAAGTACGTTCATAATAATTGGTTAGATAGGTTGAATAAGTGTTAGTATAACCATGTCTATGTGGTTTCTAGGTTAAACTCCCGAAGTGCGAAATCAGTAATTCACGAAGTCGGATCTTAAAGTGGTTACCTTTACTTCTACATAAGTTAAAACCAACATTTGTTAGCATAATTTAGTTCTAGTAATTTAGTTTCAAATCAACCAACCCAAAATTTACAGCTAAGAGGCACTTATTCATTTTCATAAATTTACAACATTTGTTAGCATAATTTAGTTCTAGTAAGTTAGTCTCTTAGGCACTACCGGGCTTTCCAAAAGATAATCCGTTAGTTTAACAAAAGGACATGTGTTATCCTCTGGTATGTTAGAAAATGAGACATCATTTGTTGATATTCCTCTTCCTTTTCCTAATATAATCATGAAGTCAGAATTGTAAAACTTCTCATATTCCTTCAAAGGAAAGCTAACTAACTTCAAACGAGATCAAAAGACTATTTTCTCAGATCTTCAGAAATCTGCAACTAACAATTTCACAAAGATTGAGAAAATCAAAAACCACACGGCTCAAGAGACAAGACATATATCAAAATTGGAAACTGAGTTAGGTTCACTCAAAGCAGCCTTCAATGTAAAGACAAAAAATCTCCAGGGTCGGATCGAGAAATTGCAACAAAAGGATCCTCAGTCAAATCCCAAAGCTGTAGAATATAAGCTCAACGCCATCATAGAAGAAATCTTAAACAAGCGAGATGTCTTGCTAGCAAAAGGGAAGAAACAAATGGAAGAGGTCAACTGGTGTACAACTGAGATCAAGTCTAAAATAAGGGCAACTCGGTTAGCAGTGATGAACCTGGACATCAAACACTCCTTCCAAGAAGAAAATATACCGGCCTCTCAGAAGAATAAACTCCAAGACATGCACACCACCAACAACAATTACAGGTGACATGCATCCTCCTCCACCACTTTCTTCTTCCACACAAAATACTCCATAAGTGATCTCCTCTCAAGAAAAGAACAAAGTAACATCTGCTGAAGCTACACAACAACAACCCCCTCAGGCAAGACAAGACAAAGGCAAGAACACTCAATCTCCATCACTTTCAGGATCATTCATATCGACATTTGCCTTCGAGGATGACTACACCAACAAACAGGATACTCAGCAACAGATATGGGAAGAACTAAAAAAGTTGGAAAACAAACTCTTGATTAGGGAAGAAGACACTCCTCCCATGAGCCCTCTCTCAAGACGCACTTATGAGAGAACAGTCAATAAAAACATATCCGAAGAAGATCCTCTCTACACCATGCCTATAATCACTGAATTCATCAAGATTAAGGCAACTCCCATAACAAAACATATGTGGGTAGAACACATAAATGTCTACACTGTCAGAACCACAGCTGACAGCCTAAGAAACTTCACAGACAAAAACTTAGAAAAGATGAATCTTTTACAGCCCCTCTCATTTTTTGGATACTTCACAGAACAGGAATCAAGGAGCGAAAGGGTGTGTACTGCTCCGTATCAGAGTATGGAGGCAGCGAAAAATATGTATCTCAGACAAGCAAAAATAGATATTCAGCTTGCCAAGGAATCTAATTCAACAATGCTAAACATCACAAATCCAAATGAGAAACTACCCCCTAATGTTTCTTGGAGAGGATTAGGAACGATTATATGAAAGAACCAATCCCTAGTATCTACTTTGGAGATCAAAAGGAATAAAGAAATACTCCAGTGTCAATTAAAAGTATAAATACACTGACCAAGCATTAAATTTCTTTATGTTCCTCCTAAACAACATAATAAATGATAAGGATAAAGAAGCAGCAGATCAGATCATCACAGAAATTACAGCTCTACTTAGTGAAAGAGTTATTTTAAAAACTCTTATTCAAGAATGTAGCAAACCCTACAAATTCAAAATCAATAGCCTAACTGGTCGAGCTACATTAGATGAATAATTATAAATTTTTTTATCAATGAAACTGATATTTTCTCTTTTATTCACTTTCTTCAAATACTTTGGGCGGGACTGTTAGGGCACTCCTATGTAATAGACTATGTCAAGTATTAGATTAAAACACTAGAACCATCACATAAAGAGAAAAGATAACAGAATCTGATGAAACATCAGATTCGGTGATTTCACAGAACAACTACATAAATTCTGTAGTTTATCTATGAAATATATTTTTCACAGAATTCCTCTGTGAAAGGCTTCCAGTGGGAAGCAATCCAAAATCTTAAACAAAGAATTTGAAGGAGTTCATGATTAAAGATAAAGATTACAAGAGGTAAAGAACGTTATGAATGAAGACCAAGTAAAAGAAGACCCACTTGACATTAAATACAAATATAGTTGAAAAGAGATAAATTGAATACCCTCAATTTATCTCTATATACTCTGACACACTTCAAAATCAACCGACCTCAACTAGTTTATTCATTTACAACTTACTATAAATAGCAAGTTATCTTCACTAGATAACCAAGACATTCACTCACAATTCACAAGCTTCTTAAGTGCAAAAAACATACTCTTGTGAAAAAGTTTTTTCTGTTGATTCAGATATACACTATAAACTCGTGTAAACCATTATTTACATTTGAGATATACAGAAAAATATTTTATGAACTCGTGTAAACCAGTTTGATTTATTATTTCCGCAACATTATTTAAATCAAATTGTACATATATTGTTAAAAAAAACACCTCACGGGACGACCCAACATTACTGATGATTGTTTTGGGGACTAAGGGATTGTCTCCTTGGGTGGTGTTCCAATCATGTCATCTTTCTAGTGAAAACGTCCATAATTATTTTAATTTGTAAGATTACAGAATAGTGGATCATATTATTGAATAAGTTCGTTACAATATATAGAAAACGACCCAAACCCTAAATACTTAATGGGCCCGTGGGCTCATAATAATAAACTCATATATAATATTTAATACTCTAATACTCCCCCACAGTCGTAGCGGAAGAAAAGAAGACGCCAAAGACTAAAAAATATAAAAACATAAAGATAATAATAAAAAAAACTAGCTTCAATTCCGGTTCTCGATTTCAAATTGCAATCTTCTATCAACCAATCCATAATGTGCTTGAATGTGTCAAATTATATTCTTTAATGTGAGCGGTCCCGTAATCTTCTAGGAAAAGTCTTCAATGCAGGTGCGACGACATAGTTTAGGACCGTAGTCCTAGAGGCAGCGCGACGACTTTCGAGAAGCGGCGTAACGATGTACCATAGTGCAAGAGGCAACGCGCCGGTGCAACAAAGGACCGTAATCCCTCGAGGAGCAACGGACCGTAGTCCGAAAATCAATGCCGCCACATGTAGCATATTTGACATAGACCAGAGGACGAATTTTACATTTACAAAAGCTCGCAAAACAACTTCTTACTTGAAAAAATAAAGTCAAATCAATATATATCAAAGAAAACGGCAGCGATGCTACAATTGAATACTCTAAGCAAGAGAATGGAATAATAAATTAATAATACGCACAAAAGAATGGTAGCGACAGTATTTTGCGACGACACTATCAAGCAACTTTCTTTGTAGCGATACAAAAAGAAAACCGGAATGTTAGAATCGAAATTGAAGGAACGGAAAACGGAAAAATAGTAAAGAAATTAAACCAAGAAACAAAGTTGGGACAGGATGGCAGCATGACGGTACACCGCCCTGTCTAGGGTTAGGGTTCAAATACGATGGTGACGGCTAGGGTTTGGATTTCTTTGTTTTCAAAGAAATGATCGATTATAGGCTGTGATTTTGGAATAGTGGATCATATTATTGAATAAGTTTGTTATAATATATAGAAAACGACTCCAAACCCTAAATACTTAATAGACCTGTAGGCTCATAATAATAAACCTTAATATAATATTTGATACTCTAATATAATTAAGGATTCAATTAAGGCCTGAATCAGTTTATATTCATATAGGAATAGATTTTTTTTTCTTGGAACTAATATTGGAATAGAGTTTTAGTTTGATTTCACTAGGTCATGTCTATTTGTACACCCATAAAAAGACAAAATCTTATATTTCTACACCCTAATACGCAGCTTATATACATATACGTGACGTATTGCACTCGGTAGCCGCCAACCTCTTTACGAGGTTGTCCCAATACGCGGCGTATATACATATACGCTGCGTATTAGGTTCATGCATTAAAATCGGGAGAAACCCAAGCTTGGTAGGTGTATATTAATCTGTATACGCCGCGTATGTCCATATACGCTCCATACAGATGTAGAAATGGTAGGTAGGTTAAAATTTTCAATTTCCAACTATATATATAATCATAATCATCCAAACTACCTATATCCCCAACAATTTAAGAAATTTTTTGGTTTACACCAAAAAAGAAAAAAAATATGAGCAGCAACCCTAAATTGTATTCAATTCGTTCGTCAAATGTGTATGAGGACGGATTGGCAGTACAAGATGTGTACTCACAACATCCTGCAAAATACTTCACGTTAAAAAATTTCTCGGAGGCCATTTTACATCTTTACCTGGTAGGAGATACGAGGGCGGTGTATGTGTTCATGTCGACTACATAGATGTATGTAGCTTTACGTTTTCATACATGGATTTAATAATGCAGGATCTCGGGTTTCTTGATACGACCAACCTGTGGTATTACTTTAAGCCCAAGAATCATAATAATTTTGATACAGGTTTGATGGAATTTAGGAATGATTCAGACGCCAGTTGGCTAACTAAGTATCATTCCGAAAACGATGAAAAGAGTATAAGGGTGTACGTTCTACACAGTCAGTTGGATGACTACGACGGCAAGAAGTATCAAAGGGAAGATAATCTGTTAAATAACACACTTCAAACTCAAACGACCTCAACTATTTAATTCCTTTACAACTTGCTATAAATAACAAGTTATATTTACTAAGATAACCAAGACATTCACTCACAATTCACAAGCTTCTCAAGTGCTTAACACATACTCTTGTAGAAAAGTTCTCACATACACACTATAAACTCGTGTAAAGCATCATTTACATTTGAGATATACGAACAAACATTTTTATAAACGGTGGTCTTCCAGTTTAATGTTATTTGTTTATATCAAACTCTGCCTATGTTGTTAAAAAGCCCCTCACGGGACCCAACATTACCGATGATTGTTTTGGGGACTAAGGGATTGTCTCCTTAGGTGGTGTTTCAATCATGCCATCTTTCTATTGAGCAAGGCTATATTTGTGGAGAGGAAAAGTCCATAATTATTTTAGTTAAGGATTCAATTAAGGCCTGAATCAGTTTATAATCATATAGGAATAGATTTTTTTTTTTTCTTGGAACGGATATAGGAATAGAGTTTTAGTTTGATCCCTTTCACTATATGTGTAATATGCATCATCTATGGTTTTGTAGGCCTTCAGTTGCCCTACAAACATCAACTCATCTTCCAGATTCTCTTTTTTCAAACTGAGATTTTCCTGCACTATTTCATGCAAACAGAATGTCATGGCTCTGTACTACTATTCATGCCTCGGGTACAACACCATCTTTCAAGATTTTGTGTGCACCATCATATGTGACTTGTCATTTCATATAGAAAATGTAGCGAAACTTGCAGTCTATTATACATCATCTTGACAACCCTATTTGTATCCCTCCTCATATATATCATCTCTACATAATACACCACACAAATCTTTCAAATATGACCTATATATACATATGTATACATGTACCTTATGCACTACTAACCCAGCCGCCTCACCCCCTTGTATTTGAAATGGCTGATAATAGAACTTGGTTATTTATCAGTGTTTGGCATATAATGATGATTTGGGTATGTGCAAGAAATATGCATATTGCAAATTCACATGGTCTACTTCATCAAGGTTAGTGTCACATTCTTATGATTTTGTTTTTGTTTGAACTGATTTGTTGATAATTTATTTGCATTTGCAGTGAAAATATTTATAAAAAAAATAGTTCTAACTTTGTGGTGTTTACACAGGCCAGATTTTGCAATCTCCTCCTACTCCTGTTACCATGCAAGAGGTACTTGAAATGAAATTAAAATTAGGGATGTAAACTAAATGAGACGTAGCTTATATTAAAACTCGTATAATAAGCGAGTTTGAGTCAAAGCTTCACATACCAAATTTAACTATGTCAATAAACCTAAACGGGCTTATTATTTATATAATATTTCTTTAATATATTAAGTATAAATCGACATGACAATAATTATTATATATACATTTTTATAAGAAAAATAATAATAAATAAATAAATAAATTTCTATAAACAAGTGAAGTTCAATCGTTCAAGTTTGAAAAATTACTCATAAAATAAGCACAATTTTAAAAAATAAAACTTTATAAGAACGGAGCTCGAACTTAAACGATTGTGCTTGGCTCAACTTGATTACTCCCTAACAAGATGATAAACCGAGTTGACTAACAGGTAAAATTAGTTTTGGTCTAGCATAAAATTTTAGTACAGATAGAATTGGATTTCATGATAGTAAACATTTGTTTTGTCCTTTTCATTAGATTTTGTTATTAGTTAATTTAAATATTACCACCAAAATGGTATAATAATTACTTAATAACCCATTTTTGATTTTAACAGAAAAGATATAATTTTCTAAATTTTTTTTTTTTTTGTTGAATTTATAAATAGGGAATTGGTGAAGACGAGGTGCTAGGTAGACTTGGGTCAAGACCACCAAGATGTGAGCACAAATGTAGAGGTTGCAGCCCATGTAGCCCAATTGAAGTTCCTACAGTCCATTTGGGTCCACAGTATACCAACTATGAGCCCGAAGGCTGGAAATGCAAATGTGGCTCCATTTTCTACAACCCTTAATTCAATAAGCACAACTTTCTTTCTAATACTATTTTGTAATGGTTTAGACTTATATGAAAGGATAATATGTGTTTATGTTTTGTTTCATGTTCAAGTTTAAAATTAACTTTATTTTAAAGTATACTATTAGATCATGTAAAAATGACCATTTTGAATTTTATGTTGACGACACGAATGTAACAAATCTTGGTGGTGGGGTAGAAGGTCTTGAGGTTAGCATCAATGCGGAATTAATCGAAAGGGATGTCGCAATATGGAATTTATATTTTTAATTTGTTCAACTTTTTTTTTTTAAAATATTACACGGGATTGGAAGAACAAATGAAAATACAATCAAAGGAATCAAACTAAACTTGAATTGACAATCAAGATTCTTTGATAGAAGCCTTCACTTTATTTATACAGACTTGAAGTAACAACACATCGTTTCATTATAATGTTACCTCCCTTTTGAGTTTTGACCTGAAGAAACAACACATCGTTTCATTATAATTTATGAAGTTACCTCCCATTTGACCTGAAGAAACAACACATCCTTTCATTATAATGCCACCCCCTTTGACCGTGGTTTCTAACTTTCAAACTTTACACTTAGACCCTGTAACTAGTTACAATTACGTAACTAGTCAAAATTATATTTTTACTAGTAACAAGTTTGTCTTGTAGCTTTTGTTGTCCCATTCAAACCTGCTCAAATAATTATGATGCTAGCATTTAGTTCAAAGGATACAAAAGTAATTTCAAGAAACCTGACATACATTTTGTCTTTTCTACTACTCGAAGTACTAATATAGAAACATAAACACATGGTTTTTCTTGATTTCTGCCTTATGTATAGAAAAACATGAAAAATTAACAAGGTTTTTGCTCAAACCTTAAACCAACCTCAAAAACACCATAAAAGTCAAAGCCCATGATGATGATGAATATATCAACAAACAAGAACCAATAAAGATCAAACTTTTCTGATGATTATTTCACAATCCCATACATCAAAAACACCATAACTTAAAAGACATGAAATCAAACATAAATAAAACCAATTAAGATCCATCCTCATATGAAAGAAGGCTGATTGGGTTGGGTGGGTCATGATCTTAAACCATAAACCATCTGTGAATACTTATCTTTAATCCATCTAAAGCTCTTTTTAAACGAGCCTTTGACTTTTCCTTCCACTGTATAAGCCTTGTAGCTAGCAACCCTTTTCTTCCTCTGCAGCTCAGGGTCACCAAAACTCCAACTTTTTGACATTGACCCATTTGTTGACTTGGTTTTCTTGAACTTTGGTTCCATTTGGGCTTGGGTTTGGGTCTGAGAAGATGATGCATGAGAAGTACTGTAACATCTGAAATCTTGAAGATTTGGGTTGTTGTAAGGCTGTATTTGCATCCCATTTGCATTGTAGGATTTGGATCTGAAATCTTCCATATCAAGATTCTTGATTTCTCTCTTTCTCTCTCTCTAAAAGGTTGGTTTTCTCTCTCTAGAAATGAAAGTAAGCATAGTTATTACATAGAGTACGCGTTATGGGTTGTATCCAACTGTGGTGGTGGGGATTTTACAGAACAATCCCTTTGATGAGATCCTTGAGAATTTAAAGTCGTTGTTTTGCTAACGTCGGTGGAGATGGGAATTTGTTCTAGAGATTATTAAAAGAGTAGAAAAATAATAATTTTTTTATATTTTTTTAATATTGAATTGGATTGGATACTCCCCCTTTTTAGGAAAGGGGAAATTGCTTTATCTCACAACATATTATCAACTTTTTCTCTACTTTCCACTTTATTTTATGAAAAAGGCATAATACATGAAACTATGAAAGCGATCTGTATTTTTTAATTTGGATGTCTTATTTTGTTTTGTTGTGTTTAATTCTTGAGGGTAGATTTGATGAAAGATGTAGAATTGGGTGTTGTTTGGAATGTAATTTCTAGTAGTTTATGTTTGAATAAATGTAATGTTAAAATTATAATAGGGTCGGGTGACAGATAAATATTATATCAGATATGGTACTAATCCTTTTTTAAAGTTCATAGACACCAGAATATCTTTAGTTTCTTCGAAGAGGGGCCCTAGGGGTTTAGTGGTGGTAACCAGCCGTGAGAATAATGTTTACTCCTTGAATAAGCGAAAGTAATGCGAGAGGGTGAGGTAGATGGAATGAATGTGTTTCATCATTCCTTTTCTCCGCCAATGTTTGCGGCATATCAAGACTTATTTGTCTGTCTTTAGCGTTATCTGATGAAACACCATTATTTGTCAGATGTTATTGGTGTTCCTGGTATGATGGCCATATATACTTTAGTGTTGAGGTTTTTTAAATTGTGGATTAAAGTGTTTGAGGTTTTTCAAATTGTGAATTACAAGGGAGCATAATACATAATGTATTATTTTTCCCTTGATCAAGTATTTTACAACTATGTTTTTTTGGTAATATATATAATAAAAAATAATATAAGTGACCAAGTGATTTCGTTTTTTCTACGTTTCAATGATACGTATTGTTTTTAAAGGAAAGCGTTAGAAAACACAAGTCATTTAAAAAAAAGTAGTTATTGTATTACTATATGTTGCACTAGGTTAGTAACTCGTGACACGGGCTGAATTTAGGTTCATAATATTAATCAAAAGAAAAAAATAAAAAAATAAATAAACCGATTAAGAGAATTGAAAATTATGATGAACGTAAAATTCTTAGAAAAAAAATAAATGATAATTTAATAAATTAAAGGAATTTATTATGTTTGACAAATTGTTGATTAATTTTCTTACAAACACACAAATTATTTAGTAACTTTATCAAACCTATATTAATTTTGTCAATTTTTTTTGAAATAAAAGTTTAATTTGAACAAAATTGGTAATTAGTCTTAAGTGGTGATTTACTAAATTTGTAATTAATTGTGAGTTTGACATGTGGCAGCGGTAATGTGGACTCTCTAAAATAAAGACATGTGGCAAAAAATTTAATGCTTTATTAGGATTAAGATAAGATAAGATGTTAAAAGAAAATCATGATGTGAGTTGATTGAATCAAATTAGTTTAATCTTGATATAATTCCTAATGATATCAAACTTACAAAATCAAGATATCATATATTCCTGCAATTAATTTCAGAAAATCGAGATATTAGTGGGATTGTGGGTACTTTTAGAGGAATTATTATTCCTAATAATTAAAAAGA
>JBCNJP010005399.1:0-19755 GCA_039602395.1 Deinandra increscens subsp. villosa
TAACACGAAGTGTTTATAGTCACTAACATGCTGCTGGCGGACCACTTGCATACCAAATGGTACGCCCGTACCAAATGGCCTGCGGACCATTTGGTCCGGCCACCTCAGCATGAAGACACTAACTCACACAGACGCTCTTGTCTAGATACAATACACGAGACACAACGTTAGCATAGGAATATGCTTCTACAGAGATAATCTTCAAGCCTTAGCAATTTAGGAACTTTTTGAGTTGTTCCTATCTCGTTATCATAGTTCAACATGACTTGAACCGATCTTTGAGCAGCAGTCATTGCATAGAAATCACAAATTTTGATGTTAAACCTTAAACTCCACAACTTTAAACTCGAAAACGAGGGTCTTCCAAGCGGATTTTGGGGGTCAAACTGGGGGGTACAGACCTTTCAGTTGAGTACAAGTGTAGATCTCGGAAAAACGAACGTTTTGACTGGTATTGGGTTCCGTAACTCCAAACGGTTTGCAAGTTACGTCAGTTTTAGTGAAGGTCTCTATTCTGTCAGCGGACCAAAACAAATCGGCGGACCAAAATATTACCAGCGGATCAGACTTGTACCTACGGACCAAATCCGGATCAGATTTCGTCCAGCGGACCAGATTTCGTACGGCGGACCAGATGATACGCTGAAATAACTGTCGCGGATCAGATGATACGCTGAAACTGCCACGGATCAAAAATATGAAGATTGCCTACGCGGACCAGATTAGCGGACCAGAATGCTGATGAAGATACACGGGCGGACCAACCAGCGGACCAGAAAATTCATCCGGCGGACCAGCTGACACAGAATTTAACTGAAGTGCAGCAAAAATATGATGAGCTACAGGTCAAGTATGATTGCAATCAGGAAAGAAATCAGCGAATGCTCGATGCTGGAAAGGAATTGTCACATACTGTTGTGACCGGCCAAGTTGGGAAAGACACATCTGGGTTTGGATCAGAAAAAACTGATAAATTTTTGGCAATGAACAGCATCATTCCTCCACCAGTTCCCAGAGACATTATAGGAATACTTCTTAGTGAGGATCAAGTTGAACGAACCAAATCTGATTATAAAGAAGCTGCTCCTCCTATTGATAGTGTCTTGATTGGAACTACACCATTGACTCAAGAGGAAATAGACAACGAGGCAAACATGACATATGGTGAAGGGAGAATAGAGGACGTATCAAGAGATGATGTTGAGTGCCAGGAGTATAACAGATGTCATAGCTCCAAGTCTGATGATGCTGGTACAAGTAAAAGTGGAGTTAATGATGTGACCAAGAATGAGGCCAAAGCTCCTGTGTCGGAGATAAAGCTGAAACAGTATCCTAAAATTGAGACTCCATACTTCAAGGTTGTTGATAAAGTGAAACGGGAAAATGTGATCTTGACGACACAGCCTGAGGGGAAGATCTTTATGACATCTGGATCAATGTTTGACCAAGAACCAGATGTAGGATATGAATTACCATCCTTCTCCTCCAAGTTCAAGGGAATAACCGATGGAGTGATAAGTGAACCTAAAGTTGAGAGGCCAAAGATCACCATCAAGCATCCGAGCATGAAACCAACAGTTGGAGTGAAGAATGAAAAACTCAAGGGAGTAGCTGTGTCTCCCATTTCTTCAGTTGGATCATGCAGTTGCTGTTGTAATTGCAAGAATGGTGCTTCAACATCAAAGAATCAAGGAAGCACAAAGACAGTAAAGACAGGTTTGACAAACCAGCAGAAAGTCAAATCTGAAGCTGCAGTCAAACCAAAGAAGCATACACAAGACAAACCAACTCCATATCAGCCACCGAAGACAAATGGGTACACGTCTGACTTCTATCTAAAGAAGCAGACTTGTTTTAATTGTGGCATCGTCGATCATATTGCTAGAAACTGTCTTTATCACCCTTATGAACCCTATTATCCGAAAACTCAAAGGGTTTCATCTCAGGAGTCTGTGAAGTCTAAGCCGATGATGGTGCAGAAACCTAAGGCAATGAAGACTGTTACTCCTAAGGTTAAACCCTCTGATCAACATTGGGGCGCTGCCAAAGCTGAAAGAAAATCTTTAAATCAAAACAACAGCTTTCCAAGTTACCAAAATTTTCAAAAAAAGGTGAAGAAACCATTTTCAAAACAACCAAAGCATGAAAAACCCAAAGTTACCCCTCCCAAGGTAACTAAAACTGTGTTGAAAAATGATTCTAAAATGAAGAAGGTTGAAATACCTAAAGTCACAACTCCAAAGGTGACTAAAACAAAAACAGTTTTGAAAAATGAATCTAAAACGAAGAAGGTTGAAACACCTAAAGTCACAACTCCAAAAGTGACTAAAACAAATGTTAAATCACCTGAAACTTGGAAACCAAAAATCAAGGCAGCTTCATCCCAACTTCCTGATTTCTCAAAGGGGATGTTCTTACAAGAAGTATCCTTTATTGATTCCTCAGGTGTACCTAGAAAAACAATGGCCTGGATACCAATGGCTAACTAATCTCTCACTATGTGCAGGAACAGTCAAGGAGGATTATCACTAACATTTTTATTATTAATTTGTTTGTTGATAAGTGATTGTTCCAGGCACAGTTTAAGAGACGTATCTTCATGTCATGACAAGCAATTTTTTATGGAGGATATGTTTCCTTGAGAGGTAAAAGGTCAAATTCAGCATGAAAGATATTGTTCTTAACTTGGTTGTTTGTTTGATGAAGCGGCAAAGGGTGTTTTGAGTCAAACCAAATTTCCTAAAATTTTCACTTGGTGATTGATTGTTGAAGCGTTTGACTTCTAATGCAATTTAGTGTGCATGTCATGAAACCCATTTCTCAAAATTTTCAAACCCATACTTTGAAGATTAGCTTGGCCAGATGTGTGTGAAGTTATTTGCTCTGCTTATGTGTTCGTGTTTAAAAAAAATGTTCACAAACGTTGTGACATTAAAAATCAAAAAGCAAGGGGAAGAAATGTAAAGATGAAGAAAAAGTTGACCCCTCAAAAATAGTGTGCTTTTCAATTTTTAATTGTTTGTGTCTGTTTCTAAGAATGGAGGGAAGCCGGATTGGAGATGACTGACACGTGTAAGGCGGAAGTGAAAGGCAAGCTCCATGGTGATATGCTCGATAGGCTCGACCCAATCTTATGACCACCAATGTAAGTGAAATGAACTTAAATATATATATATATGTTTAGTTTCCCATATCAGTTTGCATGGTTTAAAAAACTTAGTCCCGACAAAAATGGGTTGAGAGTGGTAATTATACCTAGTATTCACTTTCTCACACGCCATGTTTCTGCTATTATGACTATACCACATAATAAAAAGAAAAGAAAAAGAAAAGAAAAAGAAATGAAAAAGAAATAAAAAAAATGAAAAAGAAAAGAGAATAAATAATCACTCAGTTGGTCTTCTTTGCGTGCTTAGCGGCCGACCTGATTACCAACTGATGGTTAATGAAATAAGTGGTAGTCATAACGGTGTTACATGGTTCCTCAAGCTGGGAGTTTGTGAATCCTCAATAAACTCTGGGGTTGGGTAGGTTTTGCTGTGTACGCTTGGGTGTGGGGACAATTAAACATGATGGTAATATTGTACTATATTAAACATGACACATTCGGTTGGGATTAAACGGGTTTGAGTTTAAAGCGGATAAACATACCGGCAATCACCTGGACTAGTTGAGTAACTGAAGCTGAAAAGGGTTCCTTAGTCAGATTCATACGGTTTGATCCCCTGTAAACTTTCTCATGTTTGGTTTGGTAAGTATTTTTTTAGTTTATATTTTTCGTGTGTGAGTCGTTAAGTTCTTTTTGGTATGTTTTCGTCTTGGCCAGGTCGATTTGAGAAGTCAAAATGTGTTTTTCATGGGTTTTAATGCATGAAAATATGCCCCCGACAGATCTTGCCAAATTTTTAGGGAAAGGAGTATGGGATAATAAGTATTATCCGAAGGGAACTCGAGGATGATACTTATTATCTAATGGAAAAGACTTCCTCCGTCAGATCTTGACAAATTTTTAGGGGAAGGAGGGAGGATAATAAGTATTATCCAAAAAGACTTCCATAATACATAGTATCCGAAGGGAACTCGAGGATAATATGCATTATCTCAGGGGAAGTCCTTGGCTGAAGGGAAGTTTTCAGCTAAGGGGAAGTCTTTAGAGGTCTTGGGTTCAGGGGAAGTTTTATAGAAAATCAGTAATCTATATTAGGGTGTTTGGTTAAAATAATGTTAATTGGAATCAACCAAACAGATGATAATTATCTTCTAACCCAAAGACCAGTCATCAAATGTCTGGTGGAGTATATTTTTTCAAATGTGTGTCAGAAAGGTTGATGATAGAAAGAAGCTGCTGATGCTACTGCTTAAGTTAAAGAACCAGCCGGACAAGACTTCCATCTGAAAAGCAACTGTTCAGGGGAAGTTGTTGGTGTCTTTACAAGTTTCCAAAAGCTTCAAAAGAGCTTCAAATAAGATGTTCACGTGTTTAGGGGAAGCTGAAGTTTTTAAAGTCAATTGATGAAGAAAATGATGCAGAGAGCAGTTAGAGATCATGAAGATCCAAGATCAACAATCAAGTTCTCCAAAGTTAGGAGGTTTTCAAAATTTAACCTCTAATTTTTGGAGATTCAAGACAGTTACCGAAGATTCAGCAAGAACCAGTTCTTTCAAAAGAAGCAAGTCAATGAGAATCCTCCATCTCATTAATTTGTTCATTTCAAGAAGTTCGAGCTGATGCTGATCAAGAGGAAGTCCCAAGTGCCAGTCATGAAACCCATTGAAGATTTTTGCGGAAAGAATCTTCATCAACATCTTTGCCAACCAGTCAAGAAGAAGAATTTCAGAGATTGAAGACATTTAATATCACAAGCCTAGAGGAAGATTGTTGAGGCTAGATTATGAGGCTTGTAATATTAAATAAGTTGGGCTGGGCTTAGAGGGTTTAATTAGATTAGTAGGCTAGTTTACTATTGGATATGGGCTTGGGCTTGGGTTTAAGATCCAAAAGGGCCCAATTGTAAACCCATTCGGGTGCCTATATAAACCCCAATGGTTCTCCTAGTTTGGGGGGACTGATTACGATGGAGAGAGGAGCAGCCCGAGGTGTTTACGATCACAAGTGATTACGATCGTAAACCCGAGAGAAGTGAGTTTACGATTTCTGTTTTGTACCCGACAAGTTCATCTTGTGTGCAAGTTCAGGTTTTTCATTGTTTTAATCATCGTATTCTTGTGTTCTCTTCATCTCTATTCTTGAATCAATCTCTACAAGGTTTCCGCACTTGTTAGAGATCACAATATCGTGTTTTGGTGTAATTTCCGGACCAACAATTGGTTAAAATAATGTTAATTTGAATCAACCGAACAGATGATAATTACCTTCTAACCCAAAGACCAGTCATCAAATGTCTGGTGGAGTATATATATATATATATATATATATAATTTTTTTTTTTTGCACTTTGCCAACTATCAAACCATTTTCCATTAAATAATGACTACAAGTACAATGGTACGCCCGTACCAAATGGCCTGCGGACCATTTGGTCCGGCCACCTCAGCATGAAGCCACTAACTCACACAGACGCTCTTGTCTAGATACAATACACGAGACACAACGTTAGCATAGGAATATGCTTCTACAGAGATAATCTTCAAGCCTTAGCAATTTAGGAACTTTTTGAGTTGTTCCTATCTCGTTATCATAGTTCAACATGGCTTGAACCGATGTTTGAGCAGCAGTCATTGCATAGAAATCACTCATTTTGATGTTAAACTTTAAACTCGAAAACGAGGGTCTTCCAAGCGGATTTTGGGGGTCAAACTGGGCGGTACAGACCTTTCAGTTGAGTACAAGGGTAGATCTCGGAAAAACGAACGTTTTGACTGGTATTGGGTTCCGTAACTCCAAACGGTTTGCAAGTTACGTCAGTTTTAGTGAAGGTCTCTATTCTGTCAGCGGACCAAAACAAATCGGCGGACCAAAATATTACCAGCGGATCAGACTTGTAACTACGGACCAAATCCGGATCAGATTTCGTCCAGCGGACCAGATTTCGTACGACGGACCAGATGATACGCTGAAACTGCCACGGATCAAAACTATGAAGATTGCCTACGCGGACCAGATTAGCGGACCAGAATGCTGATGAAGATACACGGGCGGACCAACCAGCGGACCAGAAAATTCATCCGGCGGACCAGAAATTCATCCGGCGGACCAGCTGATTTCGAGGCTGATTTCACTGATTTTCGTAAAATTTGACGTTTGGAGCTGAAAATTGCTTTAGTATGATGCGAAAACACTCCAGCAACACTCAGAAATCATTTTCCATCTTTGAAACACTCGGAATTGCGGAAATTTGATGAAAAATGAAGAAAACCCAAACTTTCTCTCTCTAAAAATCCGAAAATTGCCTAAATCACAGCAGTAGAGCAACAAAATGCTCTGATACCACTTGTAGAACCACGATACGATCTTACTACTGCATGATTCGGTAATCGGATAGCAACAAGAAGGTAAATAAAGCTGTGCTTTATTGATTCACAAAGACATTACACAAAGTCTAGAGAGAGAGAGACACACTCAGTTTCACACAGTTAAGATGTAGAGAATGACAGAAATTCTAACTAGCTCTCTCTAACACGAACTATTTATAGTCACTAACATGCTGCTGGCGGACCACTAGCGTACCAAATAGTACGCCCGTACCAAATGGCCTGCGGACCATTTGGTCCAGCCACATCAGCATGAAGCCACTAACTCACACAGACGCTCTTGTCTAGATACAATACACGAGACACAACGTTAGCATAGGAATATGCTTCTACAGAGATAATCTTCAAGCCTTAGCAATTTAGGAACTTTTTGAGTTGTTCCTATCTCGTTATCATAGTTCAACATGGCTTGAACCGATGTTTGAGCAGCAGTCATTGCATAGAAATCACTCATTTTGATGTTAAACCTTAAACTCCACAACTTTAAACTCGAAAACGAGGGTCTTCCAAGGGGATTTTGGGGGTCAAACTGGGGGGTACAGACCTTTCAGTTGAGTACAAGTGTAGATCTCGGAAAAACGAACGTTTTGACTGGTATTGGGTTCCGTAACTCCAAACGGTTTGCAAGTTACATCAGTTTTAGTGAAGGTCTCTATTCTGTCAGCGGACCAAAACAAATCAGCGGACCAAAATATTACCAGCGGATCAGACTTGTACCTACGGACCAAATCCGGATCAGATTTCGTCCAGCGGACCAGATTTCGTACGGCGGACAAGATGATACGCTAAAATAACTGCCGCGGACCAGATTAGCGGACCAGAATGCTGATGAAGATACACGGGCGAACCAACCAGCGGACCAGAAAATTCATCCAGCGGACCAGAAATTCATCCGGCGGACCAGCTGATTTCGAGGCTGATTTCACTGATTTTCGTGAAATTTGACGTTTGGAGCTGAAAATTGCTTTAGTATGATGCGAAAACACTCCAGCAACACTCAGAAATCATTTTCAGTCGTTGAAACACTCGGAATCGCGGAAATTTGATGAAAAATAAAGAAAACCAAACTTTCTCTCTCTAAAAATCCGAAAATTGCCAAAATCACAGCAGTAGAGCAACCAAATGCTCTGATACCACTTGTAGAACCACGATACGATCTTACTACTTCATGATTCGGTAATCGGATAGCAACAAGAATGTAAATAAAGTTTTGCTTTATTGATTCACAAAGAGATTACACAAAGTCTAGAGAGAGACACACACACTCAGTTTCACACAGTTAAGATGTAGAGGATGACAGAAGTTCTAACTAGCTCTCTCTAACACGAACTATTTATAGTCACTAACATGCTGCTGGCGGACCACTAGCGCACCAAATGGTACGCCCGTACCAAATGGCCTGCGGACCATTTGGTCCGGCCACCTCAGCATGAAGCCACTAACTCACACAGAGGCTCTTGTCTAGATACAATACACGAGACACAACGTTAGAATAGGAATATGCTTCTACAGAGATAATCTTCAAGCCTTAGCAATTTTGGAACTTTTTGAGTTGTTCCTATCTCGTTATCATAGTTCAACATGACTTGAACCGATGTTTGAGCAGCAGTCATTGCATAGAAATCACTCATTTTGATGTTAAACCTTAAACTCCAAAACTTTAAACTTAAAAACGAGGGTCTTCCAAACGGAATTTGGGGTCAAACTGGGGGGTCTAGACCTTTCAGGTGAGTACAAGTGTAGATCTCGGAAAAACGAACGTTTTGACTGGTATTGGGTTCCGTAACTCCAAACGGTTTGCAAGTTACGTCAGTTTTAGTGAAGGTCTCTATTCTGTCAGCGGACCAAAACAAATCGACGGACCAAAATATTACCAGCGGATCAGACTTGTACCTACAGACCAAATCCGGATCAGATTTCATCCAGCGGAACAGATTTCGTACGGCGGACCAGATGATACGCTGAAATAACTGCCGCGGATCAGATGATACGCTGAAACTGCCACGGATCAAAAATATGAAGATTGCCTACGCGGACCAGATTAGCGGACCAGAATGCTGATGAAGATACACGGGCGGACCAACCAGCGGACCAGAAAATTCATCCGGCGGACCAGAAATTCATCCGGCGGACCAGCTGATTTCGAGGCTGATTTCACTGATTTTCGTGAAATTTGACGTTTGGAGCTGAAAATTGCTTTAGTATGATGCGAAAACACTCCAGCAACACTCAGAAATCATTTTCCATCGTTGAAACACTCGGAATTGCGGAAATTTGATGAAAAATGAAGAAAACCCAAACTTTCTCTCTCTAAAAATCCGAAAATTGCCAAAATCACAGCATTAGAGCAACCAAAATGCTCTGATACCACTTGTAGAACCACGATACGATCTTACTACTGCATGATTCGGTAATCGGATAGCAACAAGAAGGTAATTAAAGCTTTGCTTTATTGATTCATAAAGAGATTACACAAAGTCTAGAGAGAGAGAGACACACTCAGTTTCACACAGTTAAGATGTAGAGAATGACAGAAGTTCTAACTAGCTCTCTCTAACACGAACTATTTATAGTCACTAACATGCTGCTGGCAGACCACTAGCGTACCAAATGATACGCCCGTACCAAATGGCCTGCTGACCATTTGGTCCGGCCACCTCAGCATGAAGCCACTAACTCACACAGACGCTCTTGTCTAGATACAATACACGAGACACAACGTTAGAATAGGAATATGCTTCTACAGAGATAATCTTCAAGCCTTAGCAATTTTGGAACTTTTTGAGTTGTTCCTATCTCGTTATCATAGTTCAACATGACTTGAACCGATGTTTGAGCAGCAGTCATTGCATAGAAATCACTCATTTTGATGTTAAACCTTAAACTCCAAAACTTTAAACTTAAAAACGAGGGTCTTCCAAACGGATTTTGGGGTCAAACTGGGGGGTCTAGACCTTTTAGGTGAGTACAAGTGTAGATCTCGGAAAAACAAACGTTTTGACTGGTATTGGGTTCCGTAACTCCAAACGGTTTGCAAGTTACGTCAGTTTTAGTGAAGGTCTCTATTCTGTCAGCGGACCAAAACAAATCGACGGACCAAAATATTACCAGCGGATCAAACTTATACCTACAGACCAAATCCGGATCAGATTTCGTCCAGCGGACCAGATTTCGTACGGCGGACCAGATGATACGCTGAAATAACTGCCGCGGATCAGATGATACGCTGAAACTGCCACGGATCAAAAATATGAAGATTGCCTACGCGGACCAGATTAGCGGACCAGAATGCTGATGAAGATACACGGGCGGACCAATCAGCGGACCAGAAAATTCATCCGGCGGACCAGAAATTCATCCGGCGGACCAGCTGATTTCGAGGCTGATTTCACTGATTTTCGTGAAATTTGACGTTTGGAGCTGAAAATTGCTTTAGTATGATGCGAAAACACTCCAGCAACACTCAGAAATCATTTTCCATCGTTGAAACACTCGGAATTGCGGAAATTTGATGAAAAATGAAGAAAACCCAAACTTTCTCTCTCTAAAAATCCGAAAATTGCCAAAATCACAGCATTAGAGCAACCAAAATGCTCTGATACCACTTGTAGAACCACGATACGATCTTACTACTGCATGATTCGGTAATCGGATAGCAACAAGAAGATAATTAAAGCTTTGCTTTATTGATTCATAAAGAGATTACACAAAGTCTAGAGAGAGAGAGACACACTCAGTTTCACACAGTTAAGATGTAGAGAATGACAGAAGTTCTAACTAGCTCTCTCTAACACGAACTATTTATAGTCACTAACATGCTGCTGGCAGACCACTAGCGTACCAAATGATACGCCCGTACCAAATGGCCTGCTGACCATTTGGTCCGGCCACCTCAGCATGAAGCCACTAACTCACACAGACGCTCTTGTCTAGATACAATACACGAGACACAACGTTAGAATAGGAATATGCTTCTACAGAGATAATCTTCAAGCCTTAGCAATTTAGGAACTTTTTGAGTTGTTCCTATCTCGTTATCATAGTTCAACATGACTTGAACCGATGTTTGAGCAGCAGTCATTGCATAGAAATCACTCATTTTGATGTTAACCCTTAAACTCCAAAACTTTAAACTCAAAAACGAGGGTCTTCCAAACGGATTTTGGGGTCAAACTGGGGGGTACAGACCTTTAAGGTGAGTACAAGTGTAGATCTCGGAAAAACAAACGTTTTGACTGGTATTGGGTTCCGTAACTCCAAACGGTTTGCAAGTTACGTCAGTTTTAGTGAAGGTCTCTATTCTGTCAGCGGACCAAAACAAATCGACGGACCAAAATATTACCAGCGGATCAAACTTATACCTACAGACCAAATCCGGATCAGATTTCGTCCAGCGGACCAGATTTCGTACGGCGGACCAGATGATACGCTGAAATAACTGCCGCGGATCAGATGATACGCTGAAACTGCCAAGGATCAAAAATATGAAGATTGCCTACGCGGACCAGATTAGCGGACCAGAATGCTGATGAAGATACACGGGCGGACCAACCAGCGGACCAGAAAATTCATCCGGCGGACTAGCTGATTTCGAGGCTGATTTCACTGATTTTCGTGAAATTTGACGTTTGGAGCTGAAAATTGCTTTAGTATGATGCGAAAACACTCCAGCAACACTCAGAAATCATTTTCCATCGTTGAAACACTCGAAGTTGCGGAAATTTGATAAAAAATGAAGAAAACCCAAACTTTCTCTCTCTAAAAATCCGAAAATTGCCAAAATCACAGCAGTAGAGCAACCAAATGCTCTGATACCACTTGTAGAACCACGATACGATCTTACTACTGCATGATTCGGTAATCGGATAGCAACAAGAAGGTAAATAAAGCTTTGCTTTATTGATTCACAAAGAGATTAAACAAAGTCTAGAGAGAGAGACACACTCAGTTTCACACAGTTAAGATGTAGAGAATGACAGAAGTTCTAACTAGCTCTCTCTAACACGAAGTATTTATAGTCACTAACATGCTGCTGGCGGACCACTAGCATACCAAATGGTACGCCCGTACCAAATGGCCTGCGGACCATTTGGTCCGGCCACCTCAGCATGAAGACACTAACTCACACTGACGCTCTTGTCTAGATACAATACACGAGACACAACGTTAGCATAGGAATATGCTTCTACAGAGATAATCTTCAAGCCTTAGCAATTTAGGAACTTTTTGAGTTGTTCCTATCTCGTTATCATAGTTCAACATGGCTTGAACCGATATTTGAGCAGCAGTCATTGCATAGAAATCACTCATTTTGATGTTAAACCTTAAACTCCAAAACTTTAAACTCGAAAACGAGGGTCTTCCAAGCGGATTTTGGGGATCAAACTGGTGGGTACTAACCTTTCAGATGAGAACAAGTGTAGATCTTGGAAAAACGAACATTTTGACTGGTATTGGGTTCCGTAACTCCAAACGGTTTGCAAGTTACGTCAGTTTTATTGAAGGTCTCTATTCTGTCAGCGGACCAAAACAAATCGACGGACCAAAATATTACCAGCGGATCAAACTTATACCTACAGACCAAATCCGGATCAGATTTCGTCCAGCGGACCAGATTTCGTACGGCGGACCAGATGATACGCTGAAATAACTGCCGCGGATCAGATTACGCTGAAACTGCCACGGATCAAAAATATGAAGATTGCCTACGCGGACCAGATTAGCGGACCAGAATGCTGATGAAGATACACGGGCGGACCAACCAGCGGACCAGGAAATTCATCCGGCGGACCAGAAATTCATCCGGCGGACCAGCTGATTTCGAGGCTGATTTCACTGATTTTCGTGAAATTTGACGTTTGGAGCTGAAAATTGCTTTAGTATGATGCGAAAAAACTCCAGCAACACTCAGAAATCATTTTCCATCGTTGAAACACTCGAAATTGCGGAAATTTGATAAAAAATGAAGAAAACCCAAACTTTCTCTCTCTAAAAATCCGAAAATTGCCAAAATCACAGCAGTAGAGCAACCAAATGCTCTGATACCACTTGTAGAACCACGATACGATCTTACTACTGCATGATTCGGTAATCGGATAGCAACAAGAAGGTAAATAAAGCTTTGCTTTATTGATTCACAAAGAGATTAAACAAAGTCTAGAGAGAGAGACACACTCAGTTTCACACAGTTAAGATGTAGAGAATGACAGAAGTTCTAACTAGCTCTTTCTAACACGAACTATTTATAGTCATTAACATGCTGCTAGCGGACCACTAGCGTACCAAATGGTACGCCCGTACCAAATGGCCTGCGGACCATTTGGTCCGGCCACCTCAGCATGAAGCCACTAACTCACACAGACGCTCTTGTCTAGATACAATACACGAGACACAACGTTAGCATAGGAATATGCTTCTACAGAGATAATCTTCTAGCCTTAGCAATTTAGGAACTTTTTGAGTTGTTCCTATCTCGTTATCATAGTTCAACATGGCTTGAACCGATGTTTGAGCAGCAGTCATTGCATAGAAATCACTCATTTTGATGTTAAACCTTAAACTCCAAAACTTTAAACTCGAAAACGAGGGTCTTCCAAGCGGATTTTGGGGATCAAACTGGTGGGTACTGACCTTTCAGGCGAGAACAAGTGTAGATCTTGGAAAAACGAACATTTTGACTGGTATTGGGTTCCGTAACTCCAAACGGTTTGCAAGTTACGTCAGTTTTATTGAAGGCCTCTATTCTGTCAGCGGACCAAAACAAATCGGCGGACCAAAATATTACCAGCGGATCAGACTTGTACCTACGGACCAAATCCGGATCAGATGTCGTCCAGCGGACCTGATTTCGTACGGCGGACCAGATGATACGCTGAAATAACTGCCGCGGATCAGATGATACGCTGAAACTGCCACGGATCAAAAATATGAAGATTGCCTACGCGGACCAGATTAGCGGACCAGAATGCTGATGAAGATACACGGGCGGACCAACCAGCGGACCAGAAAATTCATCCGGCAGACTAGAAATTCATCCGGCGGACCAACTGATTTCAATGCTGTTTTCACTAATTTTCATGAAATTTGACGTTTGGAGCTGAAATTGCTTTAGTATGATGCGAAAACACTCCAGCAACACTCAGAAATCATTTTCCATCGTTGAAACACTCGGAATTGCGGAAATTTGATGAAAAATGAAGAAAACCCAAACTTTCTCTCTCTAAAAATCCGAAAATTGCCAAAATCACAGCAGTAGAGCAACCAAATGCTCTGATACCACTTGTAGAACCACGATACGATCTTACTACTGCATGATTCGGTAATCGGATAGCAACAAGAAGGTAAATAAAGCTTATTGCTTTATTGATTCACAAAGAGATTAAACAAAGTCCAGAGAGAGAGACACACTCAGTTTCACACAGTTAAGATGTAGAGAATGACAGAAGTTCTAACTAGCTCTTTCTAACACGAACTATTTATAGTCATTAACATGCTGCTAGCGGACCACTAGCGTACCAAATGGTACGCCCGTACCAAATGGCCTGCGGACCATTCCACCTCAGCATGAAGCCACTAACTCACACAGACGCTCTTGTCTAGATACAATACACGAGACACAACGTTAGCATAGGAATATGCTTCTACAGAGATAATCTTCAAGCCTTAGCAATTTAGGAACTTTTTGAGTTGTTCCTATCTCGTTATCATAGTTCAACATGGCTTGAACCGATCTTTGAGCAGCAGTCATTGCATATAAATCACTCATTTTGATGTTAAACCTTAAACTCCACAACTTTAAACTCGAAAACGAGGGTCTTCCAAGCGGATTTTGGGGGTCAAACTGGGGGTACAGACCTTTCAGTTGAGTACAAGTGTAGATCTCGGAAAAACGAACGTTTTGACTGGTATTGGGTTCTGTAACTCCAAACGGTTTGCAAGTTACGTCAGTTTTAGTGAAGGTCTCTATTCTGTCAGCGGACCAAAACAAATCGGCGGACCAAAATATTACCAGCGGTTCAGACTTGTACCTACGGACCAAATCCGGATCAGATTTCGTCCAGCGGACCCGATTTCGTACGGCGGACCAGATGATACGCTGAAATAACTGTCGCGGATCAGATGATACGCTGAAACTGCCACGGATCAAAAATATGAAGATTGCCTACGCGGACCAGATTAGCGGACCAGAATGCTGATGAAGATACACGGGCGGACCAACCAGCGGACCAGAAAATTCATCCGGCGGACCAGCTGATTTCGAGGCTGATTTCACTGATTTTCATGAAATTTGACGTTTGGAGCTAAAAATTGCTTTAGTATGATGCGAAAACACTCCAGCAACACTCAGAAATCATTTTCCGTCGTTGAAACACTCGGAATTGCTGAAATTTGATGAAAAATGAAGAAAACCCAAACTTTCTCTCTCTAAAAATCCGAAAATTGCCAAAATCACAGCAGTAGAGCAACCAAATGCTCTGATACCACTTGTAGAACCACGATACGATCTTACTACTGCATGATTCGGTAATCGGATAGCAACAAGAACGTATATAAAGCTTTGCTTTATTGATTCATAAAGAGATTACACAAAGTCTAGAGAGAGAGAGACACACTCAGTTTCACACAGTTAAGATGTAGAGAATGACAGAAGTTCTAACTAGCTCTCTCTAACACGAACTATTTATAGTCACTAACATGCTGCTGGCGGACCACTAGCGTACCAAATGGTACGCCCGTACCAAATGGCCTGCGGACCATTTGGTCCGGCCACGTCAGCATGAAGCCACTAACTCACACAGACGCTCTTGTCTAGATACAATACACGAGACACAACGTTAGCATAGGAATATGCTTCTACAGAGATAATCTTCAAGCCTTAGCAATTTAGGAACTTTTTGAGTTGTTCCTATCTCGTTATCATAGTTCAACATGGCTTGAACCGATGTTTGAGCAGCAGTCATTGCATAGAAATCACTCATTTTGATGTTAAACTTTAAACTCAAAAACGAGGGTCTTCCAAGCGGATTTTGGGGATCAAACTGGGGGGTACAGACCTTTCAGTTGAGTACAAGGGTAGATCTCGGAAAAACGAACGTTTTGACTGGTATTGGGTTCCGTAACTCCAAACGGTTTGCAAGTTACATCAGTTTTAGTGAAGGTCTCTATTCTGTCAGCGGACCAAAACAAATCGGCGGACCAAAATATTACCAGCGGATCAGACTTGTAACTACGGACCAAATCCGGATCAGATTTCGTCCAGCGGACCAGATTTCGTACGACGGACCAGATGATACGCTGAAACTGCCACGGATCAAAAATATGAAGATTGCCTACGCGGACCAGATTAGCGGACCAGAATGCTGATGAAGATACACGGGCGGACCAACCAGCGGACCAGAAAATTCATCCGGCGGACCAGAAATTCATCCGGCGGACCAGCTGATTTTGAGGCTGATTTCACTGATTTTCGTAAAATTTGACGTTTGGAGCTGAAAATGGCTTTAGTATGATGCGAAAACACTCCAGCAACACTCAGAAATCATTTTCCATCGTTGAAACACTCGGAATTGCGGAAATTTGATGAAAAATGAAGAAAACCCAAACTTTCTCTCTCTAAAAATCCGAAAATTGCCTAAATCACAGCAGTAGAGCAACCAAATGCTCTGATACCACTTGTAGAACCACGATACGATCTTACTATTGCATGATCGGTAATCGGATAGCAACAAGAAGGTAAATAAAGCTTTGCTTTATTGATTCACAAAGAGATTACACAAAGTCTAGAGAGACAGAGACACACTCAGTTTCACACAGTTAAGATGTAGAGAATGACAGAAGTTCTAACTAGCTCTCTCTAACACGAACTATTTATAGTCACTAACATGCTGCTGGCGGACCACTAGCGTACCAAATGGTACGCCCGTACCAAATGGCCTGCGGACCATTTGGTCCAGCCACATCAGCATGAAGCCACTAACTCACACAGACGCTCTTGTCTAGATACAATACACGAGACACAACGTTAGCATTGGAATATGCTTCTATAGAGATAATCTTCAAGCCTTAGCAATTTAGGAACTTTTTGAGTTGTTCCTATCTCGTTATCATAGTTCAACATGGCTTGAACCGATGTTTGAGCAGCAGTCATTGCATAGAAATCACTAATTTTGATGTTAAACCTTAAACTCCACAACTTTAAACTCGAAAACGAGGGTCTTCCAAGCGGATTTTGGGGGTCAAACTGGGGGGTACAGACCTTTTAGTTGAGTACAAGTGTAGATCTCGGAAAAACGAACGTTTTGATTGGTATTGGGTTCCGTAACTCCAAACGGTTTGCAAGTTACATCAGTTTTAGTGAATGTCTCTATTCTGTCAGCGGACCAAAACAAATCGGCGGACCAAAATATTACCAGCGGATCAGACTTGTACCTACGGACCAAATCCGGATCAGATTTCGTCCAGCGGACCAGATTTCGTACGGCGGACAAGATGATACGCTAAAATAACTGCCGCGGACCAGATTAGCGGACCAGAATGCTGATGAAGATACACGGGCGGACCAACCAGCGGACCAGAAAATTCATCCAGCGGACCAGAAATTCATCCGGCGGACTAGCTGATTTCGAGGCTGATTTCAATGATTTTCGTGAAATTTGACGTTTGGAGCTGAAAATTGCTTTAGTATGATGCGAAAACACTCCAGCAACACTCAGAAATCATTTTCAGTCGTTGAAACACTCGGAATTGCGGAAATTTGATGAAAAATAAAGCAAACCCAAACTTTCTCTCTCTAAAAATCCGAAAATTGCCAAAATTACAGCAGTAGAGCAACCAAATGCTCTGATACCACTTGTAGAACCACGATACGATCTTACTACTGCATGATTCGGTAATCGGATAGCAACAAGAAGGTAAATAAAGTTTTGCTTTATTGATTCACAAAGAGATTACACAAAGTCTAGAGAGAGACACACACACTCAGTTTCACACAGTTAAGATGTAGAGGATGACAGAAGTTCTAACTAGCTCTCTCTAACACGAACTATTTATAGTCACTAACATGATGCTTGCGGACCCTAGCGCACCAAATGGTACGCCCGTACCAAATGGCCTGCGGACCATTTGGTCCGGCCACCTCAGCATGAAGCCACTAACTCACACAGACGCTCTTGTCTAGATACAATACACGAGACACAACGTTAGAATAGGAATATGCTTCTACAGAGATAATCTTCAAGCCTTAGCAATTTTGGAACTTTTTGAGTTGTTCCTATCTCGTTATCATAGTTCAACATGACTTGAACCGATGTTTGAGCAGCAGTCATTGCATAGAAATCACTCATTTTGATGTTAAACCTTAAACTCCAAAACTTTAAACTTAAAAACGAGGGTCTTGCAAACGGATTTTGGGGTCAAACTGGGGGGTCCAGAGCTTTCAGGTGAGTACAAGTGTAGATCTCGGAAAAACGAACGTTTTGACTGGTATTGGGTTCCGTAACTCCAAACGGTTTGCAAGTTACGTCAGTTTTAGTGAAGGTCTCTATTCTGTCAGCAGACCAAAACAAATCGGCGAACCAAAATATTACCAGCGGATCAGACTTGTACCTACGGACCAAATCCGGATCAGATTTCGTCCAGCGGAACAGATTTCGTACGGGTGACCAGATGATACGCTGAATTAACTGCCGCGGATCAGATGATACGCTGAAACTGCCACGGATCAAAAATATGAAGATTGCCTACGCGGACCAGATTAGCGGACCAGAATGCTGATGAAGATACACGGGCGGACCAACCAGCGGACCAGAAAATTCATCCGGCGGACCAGAAATTCATCCGGCGGACCAGCTGATTTAGAGGCTGATTTCACTGATTTTCGTGAAATTTGACGTTTGGAGCTGAAAATTGCTTTAGTATGATGCGAAAACACTCCAGCAACACTCAGAAATCATTTTCAGTCGTTGAAACACTCGGAATTGCGGAAATTTGATGAAAAATAAAGCAAACCCAAACTTTCTCTCTCTAAAAATCCGAAAATTGCCAAAATTACAGCAGTAGAGCAACCAAATGCTCTGATACCACTTGTAGAACCACGATACGATCTTACTACTGCATGATTCGGTAATCGGATAGCAACAAGAAGGTAAATAAAGTTTTGCTTTATTGATTCACAAAGAGATTACACAAAGTCTAGAGAGAGACACACACACTCAGTTTCACACAGTTAAGATGTAGAGGATGACAGAAGTTCTAACTAGCTCTCTCTAACACGAACTATTTATAGTCACTAACATGATGCTTGCGGACCCTAGCGCACCAAATGGTACGCCCGTACCAAATGGCCTGCGGACCATTTGGTCCGGCCACCTCAGCATGAAGCCACTAACTCACACAGACGCTCTTGTCTAGATACAATACACGAGACACAACGTTAGAATAGGAATATGCTTCTACAGAGATAATCTTCAAGCCTTAGCAATTTTGGAACTTTTTGAGTTGTTCCTATCTCGTTATCATAGTTCAACATGACTTGAACCGATGTTTGAGCAGCAGTCATTGCATAGAAATCACTCATTTTGATGTTAAACCTTAAACTCCAAAACTTTAAACTTAAAAACGAGGGTCTTGCAAACGGATTTTGGGGTCAAACTGGGGGGTCCAGAGCTTTCAGGTGAGTACAAGTGTAGATCTCGGAAAAACGAACGTTTTGACTGGTATTGGGTTCCGTAACTCCAAACGGTTTGCAAGTTACGTCAGTTTTAGTGAAGGTCTCTATTCTGTCAGCAGACCAAAACAAATCGGCGAACCAAAATATTACCAGCGGATCAGACTTGTACCTACGGACCAAATCCGGATCAGATTTCGTCCAGCGGAACAGATTTCGTACGGGTGACCAGATGATACGCTGAATTAACTGCCGCGGATCAGATGATACGCTGAAACTGCCACGGATCAAAAATATGAAGATTGCCTACGCGGACCAGATTAGCGGACCAGAATGCTGATGAAGATACACGGGCGGACCAACCAGCGGACCAGAAAATTCATCCGGCGGACCAGAAATTCATCCGGCGGACCAGCTGATTTAGAGGCTGATTTCACTGATTTTCGTGAAATTTGACGTTTGGAGCTGAAAATTGCTTTAGTATGATGCGAAAACACTCCAGCAACACTCAGAAATCATTTTCCATCGTTGAAACACTCGGAATTGCGGAAATTTGATGAAAAATGAAGAAAACCCAAACTTTCTCTCTCTAAAAATCC
>JBCNJP010005403.1:0-10944 GCA_039602395.1 Deinandra increscens subsp. villosa
CTGATGGAGCATCAAATATCAGGGGGACATGCCTAGGAATCGTACTAAATCGCCACAGGGGGACATGATACCCAGGCTGTTAGATGTGGATTCCAAGCAACTAACAATGAAGCTGAGTTTGAGGCCCTAATTGATGGGTTACACTTAGCATTACACTTGGGAATTCAACACATCCAGGTATATGTTGACTCTGTTCTTTTAGCTAACCATTTTAATGGGTCCTACGCAGCCAAAGGAGAGAAATTAATCAAATACTTGGAGGTGGTAAAAAGAATGTCCCAAGATTTTCAAAATTTTAATATTCAACAAATACCAAGAGAGGAGAATGCTGAAGCAGATGCATTGGCGATTTTAGGCTCAACATTCAAGGCACTCGAAGACACTCATATTCCTATAATTCATATACTAACACCAGCTATAGACCAAGGTACAGATACCCAGGGTTCTGATGCAGCAGATAAAATCCTGGTATCCAGTACCCAGGATTCTTCGACCCAGAAGGAGTCCTGGACCAGATCAATTATTCAGTATTTGCAGGGTGGTACTATTCCAGGGAACGAGAAGGATGCCCGTGCATTCAGAGTAAGAGTAGCCAGGTACATGATTATTAAGAACATATTGTATAGAAAATCTTTTGCAGATGCATATCTGAGGTGCTTGGAGAAGGATGAGGCCCAAGAGGTACTCAAAGATATCCATGAGGGTGATTGTGGAAACCATACAGGGGGCAGGTCCTTAATGTCCAAGATTCTTAGAACAGGGTATTATTGGCCTACCATGAGGAAAGATTCCCAGGATTTCTCCCAGAAATGTGACGCCTGTCAAAAACACGCCAATGTCCATCACCAGCCTGCAAAACCATTGTACCCTATTCGAGCATCCTGGCCCTTCATAAAATGGGGGATGGATATTGTTGGAAAATCACCCAAGGCCCCTAGAGGAAAGGTATTCATGCTAGCTATGACAAATTATTTCTCAAAATGTATTGAAGCCGAGGCATACGTTCAAGTCAGGGAGAAAGAAGTCATATCCTTTATTAAGAGAAACATTCTGACAAGATTTGGGGTACCATCCGAGATTGTTTGCGATAACGGGTCCCAATTTATCGGAAGCAGAACCATAGGATTCTGTGAATCCTGGGGTATAAAGATGATAACATCAGCACCAATGCATCCTCAGGCCAATGGCCAGGCTAAATCGAGCAACAAAATTATAATAAACAACTTGAAGAAGAGATTTAAAGAGAAGAAGGGAAGATGGGCTGAAGAGCTACCCTTGGTATTATGGGCAGATAGGACCACGTCCAAGAACGCCACAATCCAAACCCCATTTTCCTTGGTCTTTGGCACTGAAGCAGTTATTCCAACAGAAATGGTGGTCCCAACATTCAGGGTCAGTGCTCAGACCCAGAATTCGAATGATCAGTCCCTGTTTGAAGACTTGGATACCCTGGATGAGCGGAGGGATCAAGCAGCTTGGAGGATGGCAGTGTATCAACAAAGAATTTCCAAGACTTACAACAAACATGTGAGGATAAGAAGGTTTAAAGTGAGAGATCTAGTCCTTAGCAAAGCATTTCACAACACGACAAATCCAGGGGATGGAAAGTTGGCTCCTAAATGGGAAGGTCCCTACCTGATTGACTCTGAGGCTGGTAAGGGGGCATACTGGCTGGCTAATATGGAAGGAGACCTGCTACCACGACCTTGGAATGCGGTACATTTGAAGGCATATTTCATGTAAGGCTTCCTGTTCCAGGATTCGGCTGCCCAGGTATGTATTTAATTTTTAAATTCGTGCTGGAAATCCAGATCGGTTTTTCTCACTTAAATTATCCAATTTATTCCCTTTCATGTTTTATCTCATTTATTTGTTTTTTAACATCATTCATGCATCATATCTTTTTTAAGGCTGTTACTCAGAATCCAGGCTATCCCAAGATTCACGGTACCCGTGATGGAGGATGTTCAAAAATCCAAGGTACATGGAACAAAGCGTACTTAAGATACACCAAGCCGAGGACAATCAGCATATGTCTCCTAAGTTTGAGACTGGCCATCTCACTTCCGTGTTGGGTAAGGCCTATACCCACTCCTAAGGTTTGAGGAGTAAGCTTCCTCCATATGAATATAGGCTATCACGCCTCGCCCGGGACGCACGTGACAATTTTTGCCTCGCCCGAGACACACGTGACCCAAGTATGAAACCCTGGGATTGTGGGATCATTCGTGTTGATAGCATTAGTGGCAACCTCCCAATCCAGGGACATATGCGGATCCTTTAAAGTTTAAAACGATTAACGCGTTTTCAAGAGAGATTGGTGCTAACGTACCAACTTAAGACTTTGAGGACATGCCCTAGTCAGTCGGTACGACTAAGAGGAAATCCCTAGTTCGCCAGTACGGCACCGGGCATGACCCCAGAAATAACTTAAAGATTACCTAGTGACCCAGGATTATTGACATAATCCAGGGTCATAACGTCTGAAACCTAAGTAAATTAACTACTTGGCTAGTTAATTCTAATTGCTATGTTTGTATGACAAGGAACATTCACAAATCTACTGAGGCTACGAGGAGTCCTAAATCCTGGGGCAACCCAGGAATACTAAGGTAAACCCTAGAATGATTCCATGCATTAGCAAATATTTGTCAAATATTTCAAACACAATCATGTAATTAATGGCAGTTATATTTAAAGACCCATCCTGGGTCCGAAAAGCTCCGGCCACCCCAGGATGGGAGCATGTCAAAAACCCTGGATTCATAATCCAGGGGTGGGGCATATTGTCTTAAACAAAAAACCGGGAAATATCAACCGGCATCACATCACAAACATAAAATTAAAATTGTTTTTAAACAAGAACCACAAAAAACAACAGGACGACCCCAACCTTCAGACTGCATCCTGGGTCGTCTCCTTAGCTTCCTCCACCGGCACGTCCTCTGCTGCCTTGGGCTCCTGGGCTGGCACGTCCCCCTCCTTGGGCTGGTCGATGTCCATGGCGTGATCAGCGGAACCCTTGGATGGGGTACCCTTGCTGGTTCCAGGGTCAGCTCCAGGGTCACACCCAACAGGGATGGTTGCGCCTAGTTCGCGCAGTTTAGCAGCCCATTCAGTCACATCCCATTTGGGGTTCTTGAACCCAAGGTCACTGGCCTCCTTAGCCATCTTCAACTTGCACTGGAGGAGCGAGATGTGGGCTATCAGCCTGCCCTCGTCACCTTTTGCAACCAGGGAAGCCTCGTAATCGGCCCGCGCATCCACAGCCTTCTTCTCCAAGTCCTGCACCAGCCCCAGATTTTTATTAGCCGCCACCCTGGTTAAGTTCAGCTCCTTGTTCAGAGCAGCGACCTCCATCCTGGCTGAAGACTCAGAATCCTAGGCACGCTTCTCGGTAGCTCGGACCAGCTTGAAGAATCGCCCAGCAATCTACGAGACAAGGTAATTTAATTAAATATTTTAGACCCTCAATGGCTTAACTATGCAGAAAATTTAGGGGTACCCGGGATTTACTTACTTGGCGAGAGGAAGCTTCAGCATGTGTGAGCAGCTCGACAGCATCCATGTTCTCCAGGGGTTGTAGGGCAGGAGCAGCAGCGGCAGCCCTGGTCGTACGCTTTGTGCCAGAGGCCCTTGAAGAAGGAGCCTTGGGGGCAGACATGGGCTCAGCCTTTACTGGGGCCAAGACCTGGATGTCCTGTTCAGATCCACCCAGCAGGAGAGCGTCCAGATCAACGTCCTCGAGGTTGATGGGAGTAGCAGCAGCTGAAGAACAGAAACATGAGAAATCAACAAAATCCAAGGAACAAGAAGTAGGGTACCAGGATACTTACAACTAGACATGCTATGAGAAGTGAAGGAAGCAGCTTGATGGGGATTGGCCTTGAATTCTCGATCCTCCTCGGTGATGGTCAAGAACGTCTCAAATCTCTTGAATGCCCATGGATTTGCAGGACCGATTGAACTCAAGCTGGGCACTACGAAACAGAAAAATCCAAGGTAAGTATTCGTATAACATATAATAAAAAGAAAATCCTAATTCCTAATATAGGTGAGAACCTACCATCTACTTTCCACCTAATCGGAAGACCCATCCCTCCTGGAATGGTTGATCTCTTGACAAAGAAAATTTTCCCTTCCATTCCTCGTGAAATGAACCCGAGGAACCATTTGAACCTCCTAGTTCAAAGCCTTGAACAAAAACCGATGGCTACCATGGGACTTGAGTTCGTAACCCAGGGCTAATTCAGATAACCCAACCAGGGAGTCGAACTCCCTGTTGAGACGGTCAAGGGTGCCCAGGATTCTCCATATGATGGGAAGGGTTTGGGCATAAGCAAGGCCGGTGGCCTCAAAGAACTTAGCCAGAAGACCGGTGAAAGGAAAAGACAGGCCCATGGAGAAAGGTGTAAATGGGAAGCAAACCCATGTTTCAGAACTGAAATCCGACTTAAGCCTTCTATCGAAGGGCCTGATTTCAGCGGTAGAGGGAAGAAGACCCGACAACAACAATGCAACAATGTCGGTGTCGGTGAAGGTGCATATCTCTAATTCCCAACTCTGCAGGTAGTTTTGATCGAGGAAATCCTCGATTCCCGTCTTTTTAGCTAGGGTCTCCGATCGAATCTTCTTCCGAGTCATGGTCGGAAAGAAAGAAAAGGAAGGATTAGAACAAGAAATTACCTAATCGGAGAAGGTCGGAAGCCGGAGACGTCAGTAGAAACCTTTGCTCTCGAAAAGTTAATGAGAAGAGAGTGGAGGTTAGAGATGATATTTAAGGAGGTTAGAAGTTGCAGGGGTGATGGGATGTTACCCCACGACATGGCGCAATGGATCCCTAATTAACGGACACGATCAAAACAAACGTGGATTAGACCCTAATTTGAAATTTTCATAGCTGTAAGACTTATCTACAACTTGCGAAAATTTGGGGGCAATTGTTATACCCTGAATTTTCGGTTGGTAATACAGGGTACAGGTATAGGCTTAGGGCAGGATTGACCCAGGAATTGTGTGACCCAAAATTTAACAGGTAACGCTGAATAACATTGAATGTATCAGAACTGAGGTAATGTCCCAGGATGTCATCGTAATTCAAGGAAGTTTATATTTATTTTATATTTGTCATACATTATTATGACCCAGGATGAGTATAATCCAAGGTCACTGTTATTGTACGAATGACCCAGCATGTGGAAATGACCCTGCATGCTAGGACATTGTTACTAATGCATTTTTGCCTATATCTGATCAAGGACAGGTTGACGAAGTCTACCAACGATTGAATGGGATGAGCTGGAGACTTATTTTGCATGTGGTCAAAGGAAGTTAGCTAAAAACTTGGTCAACCAACTGAAAAAGACGTTGAAGAGAAGATCCTTGGAATATCGGACAAGTTGTTGAAGAGCTAGGAGTATAAATAGGACATTTAGACTTATTATTCAGCTCACTCTAGCTTTACTCATTGTATTCTCGTATTCGATTCTCTGCATACTCACTATACTCAAACATTTACATGATCAATAAATTGGTAGCGTGTGTTATCGCTACCCAGGGTTTTTATGCCGGCGGCGCCTTAGAGACATCTAAGGGATAAGGGCTAAGGGCTTTTCCCTAGTAAAATTCTCGGTGTTCATACTTGCATTCAAGGCTTCATTTATGTTACTAAGTTTCTTAATCAATTTCGTAATCAAACTTACATTTTTACTCAGGATTTTTACTTTTGTCCCTGGAATTCAACTGTTGTCCCAGGATTTTTGCAAACAGTTTTCGTATCTTAATCCTAGGCACCAAACCTCACAATCTTATTTGGTTCAAATCTTGCTAAATCAGCTTACGTAATTTTTAGCCAAAACATAGGATATTATTAATAATAGTATAGGGTAATACCTTTGTGCGAAAAGCTCTAGGATTTTCGCCCTTGGGAATCTCCCATCTTTGAGATACTTCCTGACCTGGTAAGTCCAGGATTCCCGAGCATCTTCAGGATTCTCAACATCTACACCTGCATTATTGTCAACAGCCTGAGCTTCTGTTGAGCTATCGTTGGCGTCAGGATGTGAGTTATTGGAATCTTGACATCCTCAGGGATCATGAGCGATGAAGCCAAGTTTGCCAAGGCATCGGCTTCTGTATTATCTTCTCTCGGTACCTGTGAAATGTTAAAATTTTCGAAAAATAAAGAATTTTTTTTAACAATTTCAAGATACTTGATCAGATTCTCCCCCCTCACTGCATAAGAGCCATTAAATTGGTTAGTCAATAATAGAGAATCGACAAACACTTGTATAGACAGGATTCCCATATCCCTGGCCAGCTGTAATCCATCAATTAAAGCTTCATATTCAGCTTCATTTTTGGTATACTGGAATTCACAGGATATGGATAGAGGTATTATGCCCCCCTGTGGCGATTTAGCTGGATTCCCAGCCCTTCTCAACATTTGAGGATCCGTCAGTATAGAGGATCCAGTCTTCCTTGAGCTTCTCAAGCTGCTGGACCTCCTTCTCAACTTCTGGTTCAATGTCACTGCTGAAATCCGCCACAAAGTCAGCCAACGCTTGGGACTTAATCGCTGTTCTTGGTTCATATTTGATGTCATTGGCACTCAGCTTGACTGCCCACTTAGCCATCCTTCCTGACATTTCCGGCTTCCTGAGAACTGCCTTAAGCATCGGAGTGGTGTTAGCTATGCTAACACCCACCCCTCACCAAGTATTGAGTGTTTTGTAGATTTTGAGAATCCTAGACTTTGGGTATATCCCTAGTTAGAGGTTGATCACCTCTTCTACGCTTAAGGTATCCCGCATACCTTCAAAGGTTTGAGAGGTTGACTCCTCTCCTATGTTTGGGTAATCGCCAGTAGTGCACGAACCTCGCCAGGAGCGCACATTGTCCACCAGTATGCTCAAGGTGGCTGGACCAGTCCACTCCAGGGGTGGCTGACAATCTTGTCACTAGAGGCTGCTGGGGGGATACTCAAGGTTTTTAACACTAATGTGTTAACTAAAGTTTTGGCATTTACATGTCACTTACGTTGGCTTCGTCCCTAGTTTATCGGGCTTGTCCCCAGAATTACATGGGCTTGTCCCCAGAATTATATGGGCTTGTCCCCAGAATTACATGGGCTTGTCCCCATTATTGGCTTAGTCCCAAGAATCCCGAGTGTAACCCCAGTATATTATTAATTCTGTGTAGAAAGTGTCCTTGGTTGTTAGCCAGGACTTATTTACATTTTGCTTTACAGGTTTCTAAAGGCAGGATGCCGAAAAGACTCCACCAACCTATTCGGTCAGGATTCTTGTAAGGGTCCTGAAGCAGGATGTGGAGAAGATTCCTTTAATTTATATGATTAGGATTCCTGTTAGAATCCTGAAGAAAGATATTCACAAGGTTCTAAAACTCGACGTGAACAAGATTCTTGTCAGAATCCCGAGGCAGAGTACTCTGAGATCTATAAGGTAACTTAGTACGATTCCTGCGAGGATTCCTAATAGGATTCTCGATTATGTAAAGGATGTTGCCCAAGGTAAATCTAAAAGGCCAGGATGTTATTATGGTTATTTCATTTAACTTATTTGACCTTGGCCGTATAAAAGTTTCTGATTTCACTTTAGAATTAGTAACCGAATTATGTGATTTTTTTAGATTAACTATTTATGACAAATTTCTAAAAGGCACAAATAAAATGCGAAGTACATTTGAAACAAACAAAGTGCGATAATATTATCAACATACTAAAGCTGGGTTTGAGCTTCCCGAAGTTTCGTCCTGAAACCTCAGGATCCCTCCACTCGGGAAGCTCGTAGGTCAAAAGTTCGTTAGGAATCCTGGCTTCGTCTTGCAAACCGCAAGATCCCTCCACCAGGATTCCCAACCAGTGTTTGTTGTTATTTGTTCAACATTGTTTCAGGGAACGCTAAAAGAAAATAAATTGTTTTGGGACGCCAACATCATTCATAAACACATGCAGACTAAAAAAGTGGGCTCAGACCGTTGACATATCCTCATCGCCTATTGCCTTCTCGTGAACCTCCGGCTTCCCGCCAGCACCTTCTTTGTCCGCCTTCTCCTCAACCTTTTCCTCGACCTTCTCCTCCAGCTTATCCTCGCCGTGCATAACCAGATCACCTCCAGTAGCCTTGGGCCCGGGAGCCTTCTCCTTGCTGGCCGGCTTCTCAGCCTTCTCCAGTCTTTCCAAGGAGAGCTTCCAGGCATCCACCATCCATTTAGAATAGGTAGACCCTTCGGCTCAGCTTCTGCAGCCATCCTCAGCATTGCCTAAAGAACAATGCGGGCAGCCGACTGCTTGCCGATAGCAGACTCTTTCAATAAAGCAGCCTCATACTTGAGCCGCTGCTCATCCATTTTATGCTCGTAGTGGCGAGTCTTGCCTTCAGCTATCTCCCTCTGGATACAGATGGTATCCCTAGCCTCATCCAGCTTCCTTTGGACCTCAGCAAGCCTGGTTTCCATGTCCATGCAATAAGTGCCCAGCTGCTCGAGACACTGCAACAAAGAAGCAGAGATTAGGAATCTCAACCGGACGCTGCATATTATCAACGCTTGGGAATCCTAAGGTACAACTTACCATTTTTTTCATTGTGTGTAGGCTCAGAAGCTTGTTGCTGGTCTCAACAGGGCTCAGTCCCTCAAAGCTTTCCAGGTAAACGACGCTCTCTGGGGTCTTCCTCTTCTTGTTGGAGGAAGTAGATTTAGGTATGCTGGTAGGCGGTCGGACGCTGGTTACAGGTTCAACCTTCTCTTCTTTCACCACCAGGAAGGAGGTCAAGTCGTCAAGGGAGAATTCGGAACCTGATCATAAAAAGCAGTATCGGGATGCTCGTAATTGGAAATATCGCAAAGCGTCAGGAATCTTAACACTCACCAGACATGTTGGCATGGGTATAATCGATGGAGTAGCTGTGCTCACTGGCTGCGCTCTCAATAGCAAATGTTCTCTCAGCGACCGGGATCTCCAGGAAGGATGTGAGCTTCTCAATGGAACCTTTACCAACACTGACCAACTTGTCAAACTTGGGAGCTGTGAAAAACAAAAACAAGAAGCAAATTAGTGACCGCTGGGATTTTTAATTAATATGCGTGGGTCGGCATCCTACCCTTCAAAACCCACTTCATCGGTAACTCGTTGCCACCGGGAATTGATTCGCGCTTCACGAAGAAAAACTTCTTCTTCCAGTTGTGGACATTGTGAGACGCACAAGGAATAAGTTGGGTGTTAGAGGTGCGAGCTTGGAGTACGAACCGACTGCAGCCGCGGGTTCTCAGGTTATAAGCAGAACAGACCTCGGGGATTCCCATGTCCAGGTCCTTGGAATTGTTCAGATTGTCAAGAGAAACAAAATCAGCCTTCAAACGAGGATCGAACTTCCGAATGATCATCGACCTCGGAATCAGACCGAAATCCTTCAACGATTGGATTTCCTGGTCGGTAAACTCGCAGGTTTCCTCATCGCAGGAGGGGAGAATCCCTTGATCGGTGAAATCATCGATGTTGAGAGAAGCGGAGGACGAAGCAGATCAAGTACCTTTTTTCGCCATTACGGAATTGAAAAAAAGAAAGGGAATCGAAACTGACCTGGTTATGGCGAAGAAGCTCGAAGAGTTTCCGTTCGAATAAAGTGAAGAACTTATTGCTAGAAAAGCTAGTATTTAAAGAGAGTAATGATGGCGATCAAATAAAATGGGAAGCCGTGAATTACGTCCAATTATAACCGAATTTACCGTCTCAAACGCCGTTAAAAATAGGGTTTTTGAATCTCGCAAGCTGTAAATCTTATCCACAGCCACCGAGATTCAGGGGCAATTGCTAGGGGTTGATCTTCAGGATGTTCATCAAGAAGCTCAAGCAGTCCAGGAATCCGAAGACAGTCTTAGAATCCTATCAGTTCAGGTATCCTGAATTTACGATATATACCTAACCTCTATTTTGCCTCGTGCTTAATTGTTTGCAGGTGGTAACAGAATCTCAACTAACTCCTACAGACTCGGACTAAGCTGACTAATACGTGGATCAGTGGGTCGATCCTGCTTCAACGGTCAAGAAAGTGGGAAGAAGAGATACCGGGAATCCCGGACAGTTAGTTAGTTTGTTTGTTATATATTAAATCGAGGATTCGATCAATAGGAACACACACAACGCACTCTCTAGCTCAGTTAAGACTGAAAAGCATTGTATCACATAGTCTTGATCGATCAAACCTCCAACCCTTTGTAAACTTTCATTTCGTTATCAATAAAATTGACTAGGAGGCAGGCTATTCGGCCGGCTCTCGAGGTTTTTATCCAGGATTCCCTGAGGCAACTCGAAGGATTCTGGAGTTTTCCTCGCTAATCATTGTGTCACCATCCTAACTTGGATTATTTGTTGATTTGAATGTTAAGCACACAACCTCACAATCTAAGTTTGGAATACAAGATTCCTTTGTGAATTTTTGACCAAAACAATGACATTTCATACCAATCAAAGGGTAAAATGGACCAAACTAATATATAAACTATCAATATTCGTGGGTGTTTAACTACTAAAAAGATGTGTAATTTAAAGACATTACCTTCCCTAACAAAGCTTTAAAAAATTAAGTGATGGATGGTGGTTACAACTCTAAACGATTAAAGACACAAAGGCATAGTTAGTCACATGGGTTAACATTCTCAGAATAGACCCAACCTAAAAAGTTTTATCAATGAAAAGCATGGACAACAAACACTGGACTTCTTTCCTTAGGACTATTCCTTAACAACCAACCAAACTAACTCACAATGTACACTCCACTCAAGCTTTATATATGGATAACTAGTAAATAATGTACTAGACTTTTTAGTGCTCTAAATTTGCAACACCATGGACTTTCCTTACTATAGGCTTGACAAACTATCATAATTCAACTAACTTTCTAACTAACTTACAAATCAAGAGGA
>JBCNJP010005404.1:0-22835 GCA_039602395.1 Deinandra increscens subsp. villosa
TAACGCGTTTTCAAGACGGATTGGTGCTAACGTACCAACTTAAGACACCCGAGGCAATACCCTAGTTCGCCAGTACGGCTTGAGGTGGTCCCTAGAATTCGCCAGTACGGCACCGGGCTTGACCCCAGTATTTAAGGGCTTGACCCCATAAACAATTCAAAGATTACCTAGTGGCCCAGGATTATTAATCTAATCCAGGGTCATAACGGTCAAAGCCTAAGAAGATTAACTCCTTGTCTAGTTAATTCTGATTGATATGTTCCTATTACAGGAAACATTCACAAGTCTGCTATAGCTACGAGGAATCCTAAGATCCTGGGGGCAACCCAGGATTACCAAGGTAAACCCTAGAACTATTCCATACATTGCAAATACATTCAAATATGTCAAACACAGGTATGTAAATAAAGCAGTTATATTAATAAGACCCAACCTGGGCCCGGAAAAGCTCCGGACTTCCCAGGCTGGGACATGTCAAAAGACCCTGGATATCGCATCCAGGGGTAGGTCATTGTCTTAAACAAAAGATACCGGGAAACATCATCCGGTAAACCATCACATGCATAAAAATAAAATTGTTTTCAAACAAACATGAACCACAAAATATAAAAAGGTGACCCCTGTTCTTCAAGCTTCATCCTGGGGCACCTCCTTCGCTTCCTTCTCCTCCGCTGCCTTCTCTGCTGCCTTCGGGTCCTGGGTCGGCTGCTCTCCTCCCTTGGGCTGGTCGATATCCATGGCGTGACCAGCAGAGCCCTTGGATGGGGTGCTTTTGCTGGATCCAGGGCCGATTTCAGGGTCACACCCTGCAGGGATGGTGGCGCCTAAATTGCGCAGTTTCTTTGCCCAGTCGGACACATCCCAGTTGGGGTTCTGAAACCCCAAATCCCTTGCCTCCTTCGCCATTTTCAGCCTGCACTGGAAAAGGGAGATGCGAGCGATAAGCTTGCCTTCATCGCCCTTAGCGGCTAAGGCAGACTCATGCGCAGCCCGTGCCTCCACTGCCTTCTTCTCAAGATCATGCACTAGACCCAGGTTCTTGTTGGCCACTATCCTAAGCGAGTTCAGCTCCTTGGTCAGGGCAGTAACTTCCTTCTTAGCAGCAGCCTCAGCATCCTGGGCTCGCTTCTCAGCGGCCCAGACCATCTCCACGAATCGGCTAGCAATCTGCAAGACAAGGTAATGCTATTAACATTTATGACCTTGAATTGTTTACCGTGTAGAACATTCAGGGGTACCCAGGATTAACTTACTTGACGGGAAGAGGCCTCGGCATGGGCACGGAGCTCGGTGGCATCCAGGTTCTCCAGAGATTGCACAACGGGAGCAGAAGCAGTGGCAGTGGCTCTGGTCTTGCGCTTAGTACCAGAAGTCCTGGAGGGAGGAGCTTTGGGAGCCGTCATTGGTTCGGCCTTCACAGAGGTAATGACTTGCAGGTCCTGCTCGGAGTCACCTAGCAGAAAGTCGTCCAGATCGATGTTTTCCAGGTTGACGGGAGTGGCAGCAGCTGAAAAAGCATAAGAAATTAACAGAATCCAGAGAAAATCCTAGGTCCGAGAGGCAGAGAACCAAGATACTTACAACTTGACATGCTGTGGGAGGTAGATGAAGCAGCTTGGTGGAGGTCCGTCCTGAATTCTCGGTCCACTTCGTTGATGCTGAGGAAAGCTTCAAATCTCTCGAACGTCCCAGGATTTGCAGGTCCAATGGAGCTTAAGCTAGGAACTGCAGAACAAAAATCCAAGGTCAGTATTTGAATAGAATAAAATCCTAATCCCTAATGCAGGTAAAAACCTACCATCTACTCTCCATCTAACTGGAAGGCTCATCCCTCCTGGAATTGTGGACCTCTTGACAAAGAAAAATTTCCCTTTCCATTCTTCAAAAAAGGAAGCCCGAGGAATCATCTGAACCTCTTTGCTCAGGGCCTTGAACAGAAATCGATTGTTGCCGTGGGATTTGAGTTCGTAACCTAGGGCCAGCTCAGGCAGACCAACCAGGGAATCGAACTCATTGTTCAGCCGATCTATGGTACCCAGGATCCTCCAAATGATAGGTAGGGTTTGGGCATAGGCAAGACCGGTGGCCTTGAAAAACTCGGCCAGGAGGCCGGAGAAAGGGTAAGAAAGACCCATGGAGAAAGGAGTAAAAGGAAAGCAGACCCATGTCTTTGAACAGAAATCTGATCGAACCCTTTTGTCGAAGGGTCTGATCTCAGCGGATTCCGGGAAAAGGCCCGACGACAACAATGCAGCTATGTCGTCATCGGTGAAGGTACAAGCTTCGAGCGTTCGGCTTTGCAAGTAAAACTGATCGAGGAAATCCTCGATTCCAGTCTCCTCAGCCGTCGTCTCTGCTCGTATTTTCTTACGGGTCATGATCGGGGAATGAAGGAAAAGTTTGGAGCAGAAGTTTACCTGAATGGAGAAAATCGGAAGCTGGAAGCGTCGGAAGAAAACCCTTGCTCTCAAGAAATTTGTGTGAAAAGAGAGGAGGGGTTAAAGGTAGTATTTAAAGAAAAGGAGAAGTTACAGAGGTGATGGGAGGTCGCTCGAGACGTGTCATCGTGGATGCGAAATTAACGGACACGATTAAAGATAAGGGGTGATGTGACCCGAAAATTCAAATTTTCACAGCTGTAAGTTCTATCCACTTGCGAAAATTTGGGGGCAATTGTTATACCCTGAATTCTCGGCTAATAATCCAGGGGCAGGTGTTACCTAGGAATTGTGTGACCCTGGATGTTGACAGGTAATGTTTGATGACCCAGGATGATTAACATCAAACGGGAAGGTTTACCTTTATTTTATTTTTCACTTATATGATCTAATCCAAGGATTGCCCTTATTTTTACAATGACCCAGCATGTGGAAATGACCCTGCATGCTAGGATTTCGTTACTAACATGTCTCGTGCTTTAATCTAAGTGACGACAGGTTGACAAAGTCGCTTAAACGGTCGAATAAGGAAAGCTGAAGACTCATTTAGCACGTGGTCAAAGTCGGTTGGCTGGAAACTCGGTCAACTAACGGAAAGAGACGTTGGAGGGAGGATCCCTGGAATATCGGAAGAACAGTTGAAGACCCCTGGAATAGCGGACGAGTCATTGCAGCTCTCGGATTATAATAGGACCTTTAGTCGTTCATTTTCAGCTCATTCGAACTTTACTGATTGTATTCTCGTATTATTCTCTCTGCAAACACATTGTACTCAAGATTTTTCAGTGATCAATAAATTGGTAGCGTGTGTTATCGCTACCCGGGGTTTTTATGCCGGCGGCGCCTTAGAGACATCTAAGGGCTAAGGGCTTTTCCCTAGTCAAAATCTCGGTGTTCCTACTTACATTTCTGGTTACATTTGTGTTGATAAAGTTTCTCAACAGATTTCATAAATAAACCTAAGTTTTTACCCAGGATTCTAGTTATTTGTCCCTGGAATTCTGCTGTTGTCCCAGGATTATTTCAAATTGCTTTCACATCTGAATTTGAGACACCTAACCTCACATTCAAATTTGGTTCAAACTTTACTAAATTAACTTAAGTAATTTTTAGCCAAAACAATCACATTGGTCAAGAAGTGTTTGACCTGCAGAATGCTCTCTGGCTGAGCACCTGCAACTAACATTGTTGCTTCAATCATTCCCAACAGGCTTGGATCCTGTGGAAAGACCTTCATGAGAGAGCTCATCTTCACCTTGGTTAACCCATCAGCAACTGAAAAGGGATCAACTTGGCTAACCTAAAGGATGTTTGCCTTGCCTCTTCAGGAAGTGGCACTGATTGATCATACTCTTCATCTTCATCAGTTGTGGTTGCAGCAGCAGCAATATCAGGTGCTGGAGGATTAGCCTTCTCCCCCTTTTTGGTAGCATCAGCTTCTACAGCTTGACCTCCAAAAGGAAATGGGTTCAAAGTACTAATATCAGCAGTATGCTGTGCAACCGGTTCAAACCTTGGTGCAGGGGAAGTTTCCAGTTGAGCAATTGGGGCATCAACAAGAACTTCTTGAGCTTGAGCAGCAGCAGGATTGGTCTTTACAAGGCTGGCAACAGTCGAATTGAGACTGGTTACCTGAGCCTCTAGAGTTTTGTATAATGTCGTCAATTCAGTAAGTGTTAAACTATCCTCAACTAGATTGGCACCAGTATCATAGGAAAAAGATGGACCATCAGCCCTATGCTGATCAAGTCCACCACCCTGGTGTTCTTGGCTCCTGGGATTCCCCTCAACTACAGTTTTCCCTTTAGGATCCACTTGGGAATCATCCGGTTGAACTATAGTGTGGGTTGCCATGGATTGGGTCTTATGAATGTTACTACCATCATCAAAGTTCATTGAGAAGCTTTGAGTGGCAGCAGCCCTTTCCACATGAATCTCATCATCTATACTCCTGAGATTCACCTCCTGGGGTGAATGGGGGTTAGATGTAGTAGTGTGAGTGTCACTCCGAATGTTCCCATGTAATGTGGTGGTTGGGTTAATAACACCATCATTTGTGACATCTCTTTCTACATCATCATTCACAGGTGAGAATTGTAAAGTGTAGGGTGAGAAAGTGGATGGGGATTGTACATCCATATGAAGTGACTCCACCTCAGAAGAAGGTTCATCAACAAGTTTGAATCCCAATTTGGCTGACCCAATTGGCTGTGTGCCAAGGGTTGGTTCAGGGCTGGAGGCAGTGGTTTGCAAGAGAGGAGTAGGCTCTTGCACAACCTTTTTAAGCCTTTTAAGCTTAGTAGGCTTTGGGGAAGGGGGAATGGTGGGAATTAAAGTTGATTGTGGTTCTGAATCGCTTCTCCTTTTTCTTTTGAAAGTTAGGATTGGAATATCAGAAGGAGAAGATGGTTGATCAGTGGGGGGTTCAACTACTGTGGCTGATACAGTGTTGTCCGCTAGAGCAGGTTGCTCTTCAGAAGCATGTGTTTCCGGTTGAGAACTAGGCTCTCCTTGTTCAACCGGAATCACCCTTTGGATTGGCATGGGATGGTCAGTATCCCTCCCAAGGAATGGCTTCTTGTTGGTGGTTAATTTGGAAAAAGTGTTTTCAGATAAAAATCTTGGAACCAGCAGGTTTCCATCCAAATTAATTTTGGGGTAATTTTCTTGCAAAATGTATGTTATAAATCTAGGGTACATGTAAAAAGCAAATTTCTTTGCATTACCCTTTAAAGCAGTGAATATTACAACTGAAAATTATATACTTCCCCTTTTATCACATCATAGAAGGCAGATGGTTGCTCTGCAGCCATTTCATCAAAACCAGATTTCTTTGGCGTTAGGCACACCATGATGGTATGAGCCAGAAATCTCCATTTGTAGGGTATTTGACCCTTGTGAACAGTGGAAGTTCCTTCAGTAGCACCACCATAGCCAATTTCCTTAAGTAAGGTCATGTATTGCTTGGTGGTCTTGCGAACATACCCTTTCATGTCATCTAACTTCAGTAATTCCCTAATCAGTGATTCAGTGATCAGAACAGTTTCCCCTTGTATTGTTGACTTCAATGTGTCTTCCTCCACATCATCTACATCCTTCTCGAGCAGTTGGATGTTCTTCCAGTATTCCGAGAGAATTTCCTCATACAGTGGAACCGCAACAGTGAGTGCGTGATTCAGATATGAGTTCTTGAGGAAATTAATCATCTCGGTGAAGATGTTAGCATGTGTAGAGTTCGTTGGAGTCTCAAGAAACGCCACAAGGTTGTGTTCAAGCGGAAAAGAATCATGCTTCACTGGTTGTTTCCCCTTTACTTTGGACTTTGGTGCCATTGTTGATTGATTGTGTGAGAGAAATTTGGGAGTAGAAAGAAAGAGTTCTGAAAAAAATTTTAGGTTTTCGGAAATTTGAACGGTTTCTTGCTTGTGGGATTATGAGGAGTTTTGAAGGGGTTGTGGGTATTTGACTGGTGGATTTAAAGGTGAGTGACGGTTATCAGCGATTGGGATAAAGTGTGCTGAGTCACAGGAGAGAGAATAAAAAGTGCAAGTGGGTCCACAATAAGTGTGCTTCAGGTGGTTGTACAATACAACTGCCTGTTGCATGTCTTTTGAATTTAATTTAAACAGTTTTCTCGGACAATTAATTAAAACACTTTAAATGCAAAATCCGCTTGAAAATGTGTGCCTCAACCGGTGAATTAAATGATTCATTGAAGATAAGATTTTTCCGGTTGAGATTCAAGCGGAGAGTTTTCTCTCCTCACAACAAAATTTCTTTTCGGTTGAGAGTTGAACCGGACATATTTTCCGGTTGAAAATTTTTCCAGTTGAGATTGTCAACAGGAAATAAAATTTCCGTTTGAAAATTTTTCATTTTAATCTGATCTTTTAAATAAAGAATTTTTGTTCCTTTTACCAGTTTCAGAAAGTGGGATGGTGTGATCAAAAATTGAGTTTCCGGTCAAAACTAACTTTCCGGTTGAGGTTTAGCCGGATGGGTTGAACTGGAAAGTTGAACCGGAAGACAGAAAAACACTTGATTTTGAAAATCACATGTATCAGTTATCATAGTTTAACAGTATGACCTGACTATGATTGAAAAAGGTGTCTAACTGATACAGGAGCTTTTCTTCTTCTTTTTCTTTTTGTATCAAGAGACGGGCTCTTTGACACAAAATGGTCTCTTTTATTAAATTTGTGAAAACAGTTTAATCAGTCAAAGTTCATCATACCAATGGCACTAATGAGATAGAGAAATCTAGCTTCATCAAATTCTTTGGTAAACAAGTCAGCCAATTGTAGATCTGTATGAACTTTAACCATTCTAATTAAATGTTTCTCAGCACAATCTCTAATAAAATGGTACCTGATATCAATGTGTTTTGCTTTTCAGTGTTGAACATGGTTGTTTGTGATTGATATAGCACTGTTGTTATCTGCAAGGATAGGAGTCTCCGTGAACTTGATGCCATAATCCAACATTTGATTCTGGATCCATAAGACTTGACTGCAGCAGCTTGATGCAGCAATGTATTCAGCCTCAGCAGTAGAAGTGGACACGCAGGTTTGCTTCTTGCATTGCCAAGACACAAGTCTTTCTCCCAAAAATTGATATCCTCCTGAAGTAGACTTCTTATCCAAGTTGCAACCAGCATAATCACTATCAGTGTAAGCTTTGAAGGAGAAATCTGAATTCTTTGGATACCACAACCTAAGCTTTGGTTGTCCTTTAAGGTATCTAAAGATTCTCTTCACAGCTAACATGTGTGATTCCTTTGGTTGACACTGGTATCTAGCACATAAACAGACACTAAACATGATGTCAAGTCTGCTGGCTGTGAGATAGAGCAGTGATCCAATCATTGCCCTGTAGAGGTGAACATCCACTGGTTTGCCACTTAGGTCACTGTTTAATTTATGAGAAGTGGAGATGGGAGTTCTTGAGGTTGAAACAGACTGCATATCAAACCTTTTTAGCATATCTTGAATGTATTTGGACTAAATCAAGAAAATTCCATTAGCAGTTTGCTTCACTTGCAAGCCTAAGAAGAAGTTCAGTTCTCCCATTGAACTCATCTCAAACTTAGATTGCATTAATCCCTCAAACTCTTTGCATAAGGCAGCACTGGATGAACCAAAGATGATGTCATCAACATAGATTTGTACCATCAAAGTATTTTTGCCATCAGATTTCACAAACAGTGTTTTGTCAATAGCTCCTCTCTTGTAGCCATTCACTAGGAGATAGTTTGAAAGTGTCTCATACCATGTCCTAGGAGCTTGCTTGAGACCATATAAAGCTTTAATCAGCTTGCAAACCTTGTTGGGATAATGAGGGTCTTCAAAGCCTGGAGGTTGCTTGACATACACATCCTGTTCCAAAAGACCATACAGAAAAGCACATTTAACATCCATTTGAAATACCAGAAAGTTTTTGAATGCAACATAGGCAATAAATATTCTGATTGCTTCAAGCCTGGCCACGGGAGCAAAAACTTCATCATAATCAATGCCTTCTTCCTGTCTGTAGCCTTGAGCTACAAGTCTGGCCTTGTTTTTGATCACTATTCCTCTATCATCCTTCTTGTTTCTGAATACCCATTTGGTTCCAATTGGTTCTTCACCTTCAGGTAAGTCTACCAATTCCCAAACCTTCTGTTTATTAATTTGAAACAATTCCTCTTGCATTGCCTCTACCCAGCTTTCATCTTCCAATGCATCATTGATCTTTTTGGGTACTTCTTGAGACAGAAGTGCAGCATGCAGGCAAATGTTTGCATCAATAGACTTGCTTCTTGTCAGCACAGGATCTGACAAGTCTCCTATAATGTTCTCCCTTGGATGATTCTTACTAATTCTTCTATCAGTAAACAATGGGAATTCATGGCTTCTCCCATTGTGAGGAATATTGAGTTGAGGTAATAACTCAATATTGTTGGTTTGTGATACAGGTTCTGAACTTTCAGTTGCTTCATGAGAACTGGGGACTGAATCTAAAATTAGATGCTCAAAACTATAATCATTTGAACCAGCATCAGTTGAGTCATTAGATTCATTGTTCTTAGAATTTACTAAAAAATTGTTTTCCGGTTGAGTTTCAACCGGAGATTCTACTGCTATAGGATCCACTTGAACTTAAACCGGAAGTTCAACCGGATGAACTTCTGCATCAGCAAGAACAATTTCAGAGGTTTTCTTTGAGTTGTTGGGTTTCACAGGCTTGGTGCCGATGGATGAAAAGAAGGTAGGTTGCATTTGCAGTCCCTAGGTGTTCATCTGCCAGATATCATCAGCTGACCTTATGTGATTTTGCTTATGTTTCTGTTCCTGCACTGTTGAACTCAATGGCTTCTCAATGGTAAAATTGAAAGCAGTGGTTAGTGCATCTATATCAAATAACCAGTCTGGTTGAGATACAAAATTGTTAAGAGATTTCTCATTAAAAGTCACATTAATGGTTTCCTCAACAATTTTAGTACTTTTATTGTATACCCTGAATGCTTTTGACACACCAGAATATCCAACAAAATATCCTTCATCTGCCTTTTCAGCAAACTTAGGCAACAACCTATTAGTTATCAAAATAGTAACAGGACAGCCAAATGATTTAAAGAAGTAAATGTTAGGTTTTCTACCTCTCCAAAGCTCATAAGTAGTTTTATTTTTACCCTTAACAATCAAAGTCCTATTTTGGACATAGCAGGCAGTGTTCACTGCTTCTGCCCAAAATATCACAGGTAACTTAGAATCAGCTAGCATTGCTTTAGCAGCCTCAATCAATGTCCTATTTCTCCTTTCAGCAACACCATTTTGCTGTGGAGTTCTAGGAGCACTGAGTTGTCTAAGGATTCCCTTTTCCTCACAAAATGAGTTCAAAACATGATTTTTAAACTCAGTGCCATTGTCACTTCTGATTGTCTTAACTTTCAGTTTTGCTTGATTTTCTAAAGATACAATTAGTGTTTTCAACAATTCAGCAGTTTCATCTTTTGTTTTTAAGAAAAACACCCATGTATATCTAGTGAAATCATCTATTATGACAAAGCAGTATGACCTTTTCCCTATGCTCATCACTCTAGTTGGACCAAACAAATCCATATGCAAAAGTTCTCGAGGTTGAGTGATAGAAGACTCAGTTTTGGGGTTGAAAGAGGTCTTGTGTTGCTTACCCTTGAGGCAAGAAACACAGTGTTCAGAACAGTTAAACTCCTTGTTAGGAAGACCCTTAACCAAGCCAAGATTCACTATTCTGTTCATGTTCTTGTAGTTAACATGACATAACCTCCTATGCCACAAATCTGATTCATCCACTGAGGCTTTGGATATAAAGCATGCAATTCCACTGGCTGGAGTGGCAGCAGACAGATCCAAAACATGTAGTCCTTCTCTCCTAGGTGCTCTGAGCAACACAAGTTCCTCAGGGATTTTAACACCAGGTTTCAAGACTATGGCCTCTCTCTCAGTAAACATCAAATTCAAATTCTTGTCACACATTTGTGAGACACTAAGTAAATTGAAATTTAATGTATCAACAAAATTTACCTTGTCAAAGGTAAGCATCCCATTACTAACAGCACCTTGTGCAGTAATGTGTCCTTTTGCACTCCCAAAGGCTACAGGACCTCCATTTATGTTTTTGGGGTTTTCCAATACATGCTTATTTCCTGTCATGTGGCAAGTGCATCCACTATCAACAACCCATAGGCTTTTTTGGCCTTTATTATGCACCTACACATAAAGGAAATTGATTAATTTCTAAAGGGAACCCAAGCCTTTGAGGTCTTGGGCTTACCAGAAGCATCATAATACTTGTACTCTTTAAGTACTAAAGTATTTAGTATTGGATCCTCATTCAACAGGTCATCTTGGTCAATGTTCAATTGTTCAGGCTGTGCACTTGATTGACATTGCCTGTCAGTTTTGCTAAGCCTTCTCTCAGCAATCTTCCTCTCTCTATATTCCCTATACTTCCTTTGTTTGTTAGTCAAAACCTTTGGCAGCTCACTGGGTGAGGTGTAGGTCTGATCAACTCTAGTTACTGGTGAGATTCTAGCATTAAAGTTTGAAAATTTGTTGGTCTGCCTAGATCTCTCACTGTGGAATGCAACAGTGGCATTTCCACTTGAGCTAGAAGGAATTTCCGGTTGAGAGTTGTGCTTGTTTTTCACAAAATTTTCTCTAGAGAAGGTCTTGCCTCTAGATGGGTTTCTTCTTTCTTGACCTTCAAAATGGTCGTACTCATCAATGAACTGAACCCTGGGTCGTTGTCTAGGTGTAGTAACTGATCTGAGTGTTTTGGAGATTTCCGGTTGAACTTCACTTCCGGTTGAAATTTTTTCCGCTTGAAGTTCAGCCGGAACCCTGTTTGGTTTTAAGACTGAAAAACTTACATTTTCGTTGTTCCCAATTAAAATTCTGTTTGACTCAGTATCAAAATACTTCATTGTGTTACTTCTTACAGGTGAGGTTCTACCTGTAGATCTTTTCTAAGTAGAAACAGTTTTGGGTTTTAACAAGTTTTGAGCTTTGCTCAATGGATTGAATTTGCACTTTGCAGCCATGTGCCCTTTTTCACCACAGAAAACACATTCAAACATTTTTCTTTGATAAGTATCTGTGTTTTTGGTTGTCTTTTCATTAGTGACCTGGAGGTAAGTAAGCTTACCCATTCTCTCAGTTTCACTTGGTTTTGGCTGCTCAGGTAGTTTACCTCCAACTTTTGAGTCTTTTGGCTCATAAATAGTTGGTGGTGGAAAAGCAACTTTTGGTTTTAAGAATTTGGATTGGTCAACAGATGCTGATGTGCTAGCATCTTTGACTTCACAGTTTGAATATGATTCAACAGATTTTGATTCAGATGAGGAAGATGCAGTGCTGTCAACAATTAGACTCACACTGCACTCCTTCTGAAGTGCTTGGATTGGAGCAATAACAGGTGAGTATTCCTTGGGTGGTTCAACATTGTTGTACCCAATACCTGTTTTCCCATGCATTGCTCCATTCCAAAGTTTCTCAGCTTTCTTGTTAGCTGTTTGGAATTTGTCACAGGTGAACAAGGCATCTTTTAGCTTAATTTCAAGAACATCATTTTCTGCTTTTGCATCTTTTGTTTCTTGTCTTGAAATAGTTAGTTTGTTCAACAAATCCTCTAATTGTGTTTCCAAAATGGAGTTAGTTTGCTTCAAAACATCAAATTCTTTGTTTAAATTTTCAATTTTGGTGATGTATGCAGTTTCAGTTTTCTTAAAGCAATTCTTTAACTCATTCAAGTTAGAAACTTCATCAAAGCAGGGGCTGCACAAACTTTTCCAAAACTTTTTCAGGAATCTCATTTACCTGTTCAGTTGAATCTTCTTTAGCCATCAAAGCATGGTTGATTGGCTCAAACTCAGTGATAAAGTTATCCCACTCATAGCATTCAGTCTGGTTAGCTACAGCTGCCACCACATTTTGATTTCCAAGTGGTTTTGGTTGAGTTGGCTGCTGGTTGCTGTTTTTGTTGTTGTGTTGACTCCTGCTGTTGTTGCTTCCATGATTTGATCTCTGTTGGACATTGTTGTTATTGTTCTGTCCATCTCTCCTTGGCTGCTTGCATTCCCTGGAAAAATGGCCAAGTTGGTGACAATTATAACATTTAGCTTTAGATTTATCCAACCCAATTAATGATCCCTTTAACCCTTTATAAGTTCTTCCTGTTCTCTTATAAAATCTTTGGGCCCTTATAGAAACCATAGCTAATTGAGTTAAAATATCCATCTCTTCTAGATCATCTGCCCCTATGCATTCCAAGTCTTCACGTGTGAAGCCTTGAGATGAGTCAGTTGCCACATAGGCTGAGTGAAAGTTGTCAAACTGTGTTGAAGAACTTTCTGAGCATCTGGGTGACTCAATGAAACTGACTGAGGGTGAGTGATATTGAGAAGTGTTTGAGATCTTTTGAAAATCAGTTGTAACAAAAGCAGTGGTTTGCAACTATGGTGATGCTTCAGGAAAGTTGTTCTGCTTAAGATTAAGCTCTATTTCATAAGCACTAAGGACTCCATGGAGTTCACTTAGTTTAAGCTTTTTGAGGTCCTTGCACTCCCTGATGCTGACTGTGTAGACAGTCCACACTGGAGGTAAGGATCTCAAGAACTTCCTGTTGGCATCAGCCTGTTCAGTTTTTACTTCCACCTTTTGTAATTCATCAAGAAGTGAAACAAATCTAAGGTACTGGTTGGTCATAGATTCACCAGTTTTGTAAGTAAAGTTTTCATATCTTTGTTTCAAAACATCTTTCTTGTTTTCCTTAACTTCACTAGACCCTTCATACATCTCACTGAGAGCATTCCATAAGCCATGTGCTGTCTTATATCCCTTGAACCCTACCAGTATAGAGTTGGGTAATGCAGCCTGGAGTGTCCAGTAGGCCTTGTGATCATATTCAAGCTCAGTATAGTCAGCTTCAACATATTTGTCTAGTGGTTTTGGTATTTGCACTTGGGCATCATCAGCAGATTGAACAGTTGGACTGTAAGGACCTACAGTCAACCTGTTTCAAATGCGTCTGTCTAGGCTTCTAACAAAACCTTCCATCCTGAGTTTCCAAGTATCAAAGTCATCAGGAGTGAAAATTGGTGGTTTGTTAGAGCTACCATTAAGTGAACCAAGAGTTAAGTCAGTCATTGTGAAAAACAGTTTTGTAAAACAGAAAAAGCTTATAAAAATCAAGTAAGAAAGTAAAGTATCAACTTTGAAGCACTAGAAGTCTTCAAAGTAGAGAGCCAAAGCTCTGATACCACTTGTAGGACCGTTGATTACTCAGAGAAAATAATCAGAACAAGAACTCTTTACTTGTGGATCACAACCATGCGGAATAAAGTTGTATCACACTTGTTTTTACTTAAGCTTTGTTTTACTTATACTTGTAGTTTGATTATGTTGATTGCATAAACTAGTAAGCACAAGATAATAAATTTCTCGGTACTTTTTGCATTAACTAAAGTTCAAACTATTACAAGTGTAAGCACTGAATCTGGTACTTGTGAATGAACTAGCTAACAACTATATATAGTACTAAGGAGATCAACCACAGCCGTTGATCTCATACGGGCTAATGTAACCGTACATGAAAGTCAAACAATAAACTTACTAAAAGAACATTAGTAAACATACATAAGAGGAAATGTGCAAAATGCAATTATCAATAAGTAGGAGACGGCTAGGATCTGAATCTGGAGAAGAAAAGTAGTTGCAGGCCTGATTTCTGCAAAAGGGAACTTTCAGTACTTTTCCGGTTGAACTCTTTATACTGTTGGATAAAAGAGTTCACCAGGAAATGTTCTCCGCTTGAGCTTTTCCGGTTGACAAGTCTTCCGCTTGAGTATTTTCCGTTTAAGCAAATCTTCAACCGAAAATCTTCATCTTGAACCGGTTGACTCAGATTTTCATTTCCTTACAAGGGTATCCTAGGATTCAGGGTACCCAAGATGCAGGATGTTCAAAAATCCAAGGTACACGGGACAAAGCGTACTCATGATACACCAAGCTAAGGATAATCAGCATATGTCTCCTAAGTTTGAGACTGGCCATCTCACTTCCGTATTGTGTAAGGCCTACGCCCAATCCTAAGGTTTAAGGACTAAGCTTCCTCCACCCGAATATGGGCTATCACGCCTCGCCTGGGACGCAAGTGGCAATTTTTGCCTCGCCCGAGACGCACGTGACCCAAGTATGAAACCCTGGGATTGTGGGATCATTCGTGTTGATAGCATTAGTGGCAACCTCCCAATCCAGGGACATATGCAGATCCTTTAAGGTTTAAAACGATTAACGCGTTTTCAAGAGAGATTGGTGCTAACGTACCAACTTAAGCCTCCGAGGACATGCCCTGGTCAGTCAGTACGACTAAGAGGAAATCCCTAGTTCGATAGTACGGCACTGAGCATGACCCCAAAATAACTCAAAGATTACCTAGTGGCCCAAGATTATTGACCTAATCTAGGGTCATAACAGTTGGAACCTAAGTAAATTAATTACTTGGCTAGTTAATTCTAATTGTTATGTTTATATGACAGGGAACATTCACAAACCTACTAAAGCTACAAGAAGTCCTAAATCTTAGGGGCAACCCAGGAATACTAAGGTAAACCCTAGAATGATTCCACGCATTAGCAAATATTTTTCAAATATTTCAAGAACAATCATGTAATTAACGGTAGTTATATTAAAAGACCCATCCTGGGTCCGGAAAAGCTCCGGCCACCCCAGGATGGGGGCATGTCAAAAACCCTATATCGAAATCCAGGGGTGGGGCATAATTGTTATAAACAAAACCGGGAAACATCAACTGGCATCACATCACAAACATGAAATTAAAAATGTTTTTAAAACAAGAACCACAAAAAACAAGAAGACGACCCCCAACCTTCAGACTGCATCCTAGGTCGTCTCCTTAGCTTCTTCCACCGGCACCTCCTCTGTTGCCTCGGGCTCCTGGGCTGGCGCATCCCCCCTCCTTGGGCTGGTCAATGTCCATGGCATGATCAACAGAACCCTTGGATGGGGTACCCTAGCTGGTTCTAGGGTCGGCTTCAGGGTCACACCCAGCAAGGATGGTTGCGCCTAGTTCGCGTAGTTTACCTGCTCATTCAGTCACATTAGGCTTTTTGAACCTCAGGTCCTTGGCCTCCTTAGCCATCTTCAGCCTGCATTGGAGAAGCGAGATGCGGGCTATTAGCCTGCCCTCGTCACCCTTTGCAGCCAAGGCAGCCTCGTGATCAGCCCGCGCTTCCACAGCCTTCCTCTCCAGGTCCTGGACCAGCGCCAGATTCTTGTTAGCCGCCACCCTGGTCAGGTTCAGCTCCTTGTTCAGAGCAGCGACCTCCCTCTTGGCTGATGGCTTAGCATCCTGGGCACGTTTTTCAGCAGCCCGGACCAGCTCAAAGAATCGCCTAGCAATCTGCAAGAAAAGGTAATTTAATTAAATATTTCAGACCTTGAATGGATTAACTATGCAGAAAATTCAGGGGTACCCAGGATTTACTTACTTGGAGAGAGGAGGTCTCAGCATGCGTGAGCAGCCCAGCAGCGTCCATGTTTTCCAGGGGTTGCAGCGTAGGAGCAGCAGTGGCAGCCCTGGTCGTGCGCTTTGTGCCCGAGGTCCTTAAAGAGGGAGCCTTGGGGGCAGGCATGGGCTCAGCCTTCACTGTGGCCAAGACCTGGATGTCTTGTTCAGATCCTCCCAACAGAAAGGCGTCCGGGTCCACGTCCTCGAGGTTGATGGGAGTAGTAGCAGCTGAAGAACAGAAAATGAGAAATCAACAAAATCCAAGGAACAAAAGGCAGGGTACCAGGATACTTATAACTGGACATGCTGTGAGAAGTGAAGGAAGCAGCTTGATGGGGATCCGCCTTGAATTCTCGGTCCTCCTCGGTGATGGTCAAGAATGTCTCGAATCTCTTAAATGCCCCTAGATTTGCAGGACCGATTGAACTCAAGCTAGGCACTGCAAAACAGAAAAATCCAAGGTCAGTATTTGAATAACATATAATGAAAAGAAAATCCTAATCCCTAATGCAGGTGAAAACCTACCCTCTACTTTCCACCTAATTGGAAGACCCGTTCCTCCTGGGATGGTTGATCTCTTGACGAAGAAGAATTTTCCCTTCCATTCCTCGTGAAATAAAGCCCGAGAAATCATTTGAACCTCCTTGTTCAAAGCCTTGAACAAGAACCGATTGCTACCATGGGACTTGAGTTCATAGCCTAGGGCTAATTCAGATAACCCAAACAGGGAATCGAACTCCCTGTTGAGACGGTCAAGGGTGCCCAGGATTCTCCATATGATGGGGAGGGTTTGGGCATAAGCAAGTCTGGTGGCCTCGAAAAACTCAGCCAAAAGACCGGTGAAAGGGTAGGACAGCCCCACGGAAAAAGGGGTGAAGGGGAAGCAGACCCATGTTTCAGAGCTGAAATCCGACCTAAGCCTTCTATCGAAAGGTCTGATTTCAGCAGAAGAAGGAAGAAGACCTGACGACGACAATGCTGCAATGTCGGCATCAGTGAAGGTGCATGTCTCTAGTTCCCGGCTTTGCAGGTAATTTTGATCGAGGCAATCCTCGATTCCTGTCTTTTAGGCCAGGGTTTCCAATCGGATCTTCTTGCGAGTCATGGTCGGAAAGAAAGAAAAGAAAGGGTTGGAACGAGAGATTACCTGGTCGGAGAAGGTCGGAAGCCAGAGATATCAGTGGAGACCTTTGCTCTCGAAAAGTTAATAGGAAGAGGGGAGAGGTTAAAGCTAATATTTAAGGAGGTTAGAAGTTGCAGGGGTAATTGGATGTTACCCCACGACGTGGCGTAATGGAGCCTTAATTAATGGACACGATCAAAACGCACGTGGATTAGACCCTAATTTGAAAATTTTCACAGTTGTAACACTTATCCAGAACTTGTGAAAATTTGGGGGCAATTGTTATACCCTGAATTTTCGGCTGGTAATCCAGGGTACAGGTATAGACCTGGGGCAGGATTGACCCAGGAATTGTATGACCCAGAATTTGATAGGTAACGCTGAATGACCCTGAATGTAACAGGAGTAAGGTAATGTGCCAGGATGTCATCGTAATTCAGGGAAGTTCATATTCATTTTACTTTTGTTATACCTTATTATGGTCCAGGATGAGCATAATCCAGGGTCACCCTTATTGTACGAATGACCCAGCATGTGGAGAAGACCCTGCATGCTAGGACATTGTTACTAATGCTTTTTTGTGCTTATATCTGATCAAGGGCAGGTTGACGAAGTCTACCAATGGTCGAATGGGATGAGATGGAGACTTATTTCGCACGTGGTCAAAGGGTGTTAGCTGAAAACTCGGTCAACAAACTGAAAAAGACGTTGAAGAGAAGATCCCTGGAATATCGGACAAGTTTTTGAAGTGCTAGGAGTATAAATAGGACATTTAGTCATTTCGTTCAGCTCATTCGAGCTCTACTCATTTTATTCTCATATTCAATTCTCTGTTTACTCACTGTACTCAAACGATTTCGTGATCAATAAATTGGTAGCGTGTGTTATCGCTACCCGGGGTTTTTATGTCGGCGGCGCCTTAGAGACATCTAAGGGCTAAGGGATTTTCCCTAGTAAAATTCTCGGTGTTCTTATTTGCATTCAAGGCTGCATTTGTGTTACCAAGTTTCTTAATCGATTTCGTAATTAAACTTAAATTTTTACCCAGGATTTTGACTTTTGTCCTTGGAATTCAACTGTTGTCCCAAGATCTTTGCAAACAGTTTTCGTATCTTAATCCTAGGCACCAAACCTCACAATCTTATTTGGTTCAAATCTTACTAATATTGCTTAAGTAAATTTTAGCCAAAACAAGTGATTTTTGAGATAGGGAAGTATTTGACTAAGAACTTCTCAGCCAATTGATCCCATGTAATGATGGAACCTGCTAGTAAGGTCTTAGGCCATGTTTTGGCATTGCTTTCCAGAGTGAATGGAAATAAACGAAGCAATACTGCATCGTTAGTAAGACCATCGAACTTGAAAGGGTCACACATTTCGAAAAATGTGTCAATGTGCATATGTGGACACTCATCTACTAACCCATGGATTTGCGAAGTGTTCGGAAACATCTGGATGACTCCATGCTTGATCTCGAACTTGCCTTGAATGGCGGGTCTTGTGATGCTTGATTGCCCTCCTTCGAGTGAAGGCTTTGCGTAATCAGCGATCGTACGTTGCGCATCATCCACCATCCTTCTTGGTTGGTGTATAACGTGTTCAAGATCTTCGAAAGCTTGAATCAGAAGTGGACGATTCACACGAGTGGAAATAGCAGAAGAATTGTTTTTTGGATTTTTTGGGGTTTTAGATACTTTTTCTTTTTCTGAAATTCTGAACGAATAAATGCAAAACAGAAAGGAAATACTACCTTAGCTAACTAACATAACGAGGTCTAGAATGACGACTTGCTTCCCCGGAAATGGCGCCAAAAAAGCCTTTGATGCACACGAGTATATATAAATAATATATGAAAATATGACCTTGAAATTTATCGGACCTAAATCATCTTATAACTACACATGCTCATATAGGAAAGCGGACCTATCGTATGGTAGCATTAAGAACAACTCAGGGTCGACCTAAGGAAGCAATGGTGTAATCCTAGTTATTATCATTAGGATTCTGTCACAATTCCTAACAAATATTAGAAAGCATACAAGAAAGCAAATGGTAGCAATAATTGTTATACCCTGAATTCCGGTCCTAATTTCACTTATGCTCTTTGACAGGTCTGGACCCCTAGATGTCGAATATCCAGGGACTGCGCATTAGACGTATCGAGACCCAGGATTCTCATATTTATATAATTCTTAATTTAATTACGGTCCTAGGATGTAATGAATCTAGGGTTTATTTATCTGTACTATCTGATCCCAGCATGCACGGATACCCAGCATGTTAGGGCAATGTTACTAATCTTTTCTTTGACTCCATGTGATCAAGTCAGGTACGAAATAACGCATAATAGTCATATGGACTCAGTCAAAGCTGGAACACGTGTGGAAATGAAGACTCGCCGCCAAGTTCGGTCAAATAACGGCCAGAAGTTGTTGGAAGGGCAATCCTAAGAATCTCGGAGTTATAGTTAGGGATTATCTTGTATTTAAAGGCAGCTTAGGGTCTACTTTTTCACTTACGTTCACCTGTACTCGCACTCACTCACTTAGAAAACAGCTGCAACCCTCTGTAATCGAATATATTTTTGTGTGCAATAAACGGGCAACGTGTTATCGTTGCTAAGGGGTTTTTTATGCCGGCGGCTCTTGGAGACATCCAGGGGTTAAGGGCTTTTTCCCCTTATAAATCTTGGTGTTCTTACCTGCATCCAGGGATTCTTTCGGTTGTGTTTACTTTTAACAAACTTTTCCCTTGAATACAAACTGTTTAAATCGTTTTATCAAACTTTACATCCAGGGCACCATACCTCACAAACAAATTTGGTTACTTGATTTACTTACATAATTTTTGACCAAAACAATTTGGCACCCACTATGGGGCAATTGGTTTCAATATTTTTCCAAACTCTTGCTAGATTTATCTTTAATTTGATTTTTACAAAGATCTATCAAAAAATGGCAACACAACCGAGTACCTCGATTGTGAGTACCCCCTGCAAGCACTTCTACCACAACCAACACTGCACTGCCTCCTCCACCACCACGAGTTACCTTGACAACAACCGATCCTGTAAAACTGCAACACTAGCAGAACCACCACTCAAGTGATCACAGGATCAGGACGTGCTGGAGAGATCCCAATAATGGCTTCCAACGATGATCTCCTTGCCATGTTCGCAAAAGTACAGCAATATATGGATCAACAACAGAAAGTGAACCAAGATATGCATGGAGAGGTAGCCAGGCTGAGGTCAGAAATCAATAGGGCGGATCATACACCCGTATCTCCTGTCCCGGCCATAAGGCTACAATACAACAGCCCTGGAAATGAGTCTAGCTTGGCAAACGACGTTCAAACAATAGAACCGAGATCCACACTTGCTGCTTATACTACCCTGGCCGACAAGCTCAGGATGTCTACATTCAGGGACTCCGGTGTGAATCCTGGGGGAACAACTACCCAGGATACTGGTAACATCCTTGAAACTCCTAACCTTAATGCCCGTACTAACGAATCTGTGTATGATGCAGGTGTAAGCCCAGCAGTGGCCAAGGAACTCAAGAAATTAAAGGAGATGATCTCGAGTGTGCCAAGAGTAGTTCAACCTATCCCTGAGGTAGCACCATCGAGTTACCGACTTTCAAGGTTCGCTCCCAGTATGAAGTTGTAGGACGGCACAACAGATCCGGAGGAACACGTGGCTCAGTATATGGAAAGAATGCAGGTGATCTACATGCCCCCTGATATCAAGGAGGCATGCTTGTGTAAAGGTTTTGGTTCAACACTCACAGGTTCAGCTCTAAAGTGGCTGCTGAGTATTCCACCATTTTCTATTCCATCTTTCTCTCATTTAATAACAACTTCTCTTGCAGTCGTGGCTTTGAGAAACTAACAAGTGATCTTTACAGGGTTACCCAAAATGCTAATGAGTCTATAAGAGATTATGTGAACAGGTTTAGCAAGGAGACCCTGGATATCCCCAACATGGATATGGCCACCGTCGTCCAGGTATTCAAGATGGGACTCAAGAAAGATTCAACTTTTTATCAAGATCTCGTAATGAACCCTTGTCACAGGTTTGATGAAGTAAGGCATAGGGCCCTGCGATTCATCAGACTTGAAGAGGACAGGAAGATACAGGAAAAGGCGACGTTACCCCAGGATACGACTCTTCCAACAGGAAATCCGAGTAAGCACATCCGAGGTCCCAGAGGCCTAAACCCTATTCCAAACCTGATAATCCAATGGTTAATAGGGTTGACCAGGGGTGAAGATGAAGATGAAGAAGAATATCCTACCTTCAATGAATTTTGCTTTGCTACTGACATTGCAGGTGTGATTAACGCTACGCATGACTTGGGGAACAAAGCAAGGTGGCCTAAGAAGACACACAAACAAGCATCCTGGAACGATAAGTCCAAATGGTGTCCATACCACGAGGACTTTGGTCATTTAACGGAGGATTGTATAGCTATGCGCAAGGAAATCAGCTATCTGCTGAGCAAAGGCTTTCTGAAAGAACTCTTGGGAGGAAAAGAGACAGATCCAGGGGCGCCAACCAGTCTGCAAAATCCCGGGGCACTGACCAGACCCTGGATGTAGAGAGATCACGCGGACATCCTAAGCGGGCAGCATCCCCATCTCCGGATGCAAAGGTAATCTATTTTATTTGTGGTGGATCTGATATATGTGGTACTTCTTATTCTGCAGCTAAAAGGAACGCGAGGGAAACCAAATCAAATATACCCATGAAATATGTCAAAGCCTCAATACAAGCAGATGTTACCTTCGGTGAAGATGACAGGTGCAACGTCATGGACCCTCACCATGATGGGTTCGTGATTACGCTCTACATAGCCAACCATTTCGTAAAGAGGATCCTGATTGACAGGGGCAGTTCTATCAACATTATTCAGCTTGAAACACTGACAAAAATGGAGATACCCAAGGATGAAGTGATCACCAAATCCACGGTTCTCGTGGGTTTTAGTGGGGAAACAAAGAACACCCTGGGGCAAGTGAAGCTACCAGTTTTCGTATCTTAATCCTAGGCACCAAACCTCACAATCTTATTTGGTTCAAATCTTACTAATTTTGCTGAAGTAAATTTTAGCCAAAACAAGTGGTTTTTGAGATAGGGAAGTATTTGACTAAGAACTTCTCAGCCAATTGATCCCATGTAATGATGGAACCTGCTAGTAAGGTCTTAAGCCATGTTTTGGCATTGCTTTCCAGAGTGAATGGAAATAAACGAAGCAATACTGCATCATTGCTTTCCCGAGTCACACATTTTGAAAAATGTGTCAATGTGCATATGTGGACACTCATCTACTAACCCATGGATTTCCGAAGTGTTCGGAAACATCTGGATGACTCAATTCTTGATCTCGAACTTGCCTTGAATGGCGGGTCTTGTGATGCTTGATTGCCCTCCTTCGAGTGCAGGCTTTGCGTAATCAGCGATCGTACGTTGCGCATCATCCACCATCCTTCTTGGTTGGTGTATAACGTGTTCAAGATCTTCGAAAGCTTGAATCAGAAGTGGACGATTCACACGAGTGGAAATAGCAGAAGAATTGTTTTTCGGATTTTTTAGGGTTTTAGATACTTTTTCTTTTTCTGAAATTTTGAACGAATAAATGCAAAACAGAAAGGAAATACTTCCTTAGCTAACTAACATAACGAGGTCTAGAATGACGACTTGCTTCCCCGAAAATGGCGCCAAAAAAGCCTTTGATGCAAATGAGTATATATAAATAATATATGAAAATATGACCTTGAAATTTATAGGACCTAAATCATCTTATAACTACACATGCTCATATAGGAAAGCGGACCTATCGTATGGTAGCATTAAGAACAACTCAGGTTCGACCTAAGGAAGCAATGGTGTAATCCTAGTTATTATCATTAGGATTCTGTCACAATTCCTAACAACTATTAGAAAGCAAATAAGAAAGCAAATGGTAGCAATAATTGTTATACCCTGAATTCCGGTCCTAATTTCACTAATGCTCTTTGACATGTCTTGACCCCTGGATGTCGAATATCCACGGACTGCGCATTAGACTTATCAGGACCCAGGATTATCATATTTATATTATTCTTAATTTAATTACAGTCCTAGGATGTAATGAATCTAGGGTTTATTTATCTGTACTATCTGATCCCAGCATGCACGGATACCTAGCATGTTAGGGCATGTTACTAATCTTTTCTTTGAC